>JBBPMD010000822.1:0-13248 GCA_038090095.1 Zangia roseola | reverse complement strand
CCTTATGTCTAACCTTTCGTATGTTCCTTTTTACCTCCAAAGGACATCCTTCTCCTCCATCGAACTCTTTCGACTAGTTCCCCCATTTATCCATCCAGTCTCCTATAAATACCCGATGACCTGTACAATAGTTCCCTAGCTAGTTCTACGCAATACAAGTGTAGTTCTAAGACTCACCCCGAGCAACCTGGGAAGTTGTTATCGAGAACTCCATCGTTCACCCTACCGTTCCTTCCACGCGGAACTACCAAAGATTGTCTCAGTTCTACGCTTAGTGTAACATTATCCTGCGGAGAGAGATAATTGAGGAAGTCAATGCGATGGGTTCTCCACAAAATGAGAAGCAAGTTCATAAGACTGACATCGTGGTGTAAGACACCAGCCTTCTTGAGAGCATCCCTGAGGACTAATAACGTGTCAGTAAAAGTCAAGTCAGGTAGGAGGAGGTGACATACCGAGGATGTAGTCGATAAACGCAACAAGAAGCTCCCCGAGACAGGAAAATTCCGTGATCGGTCGGCCAAGAGGCTTGGTGATCAGACGAGATAGGATGCGTAGATGGTACATGCCGTGCTCGACTCGTCCGATCAACGTACGAACCAAGTGCGTCAACTGATTGATAATTTGATTTCGGTTGGAGGGCTGGGGACCTACCACCTGTTGCTCGTGAATGAGCTGCGGAACCCCTTCTATTTTTGCGTTGTTGAGCATCGCCAGTATATGCCCTTCTGAGAATTTGCGCAAAGGATCAATCCACGAGTCCTTCACCACTATTCCCTCAGCATCTGGGCCTGTCGTAGTACCTGCCCACACGGTGGTACCCCGACTGTGTATGCTGTCAGAGATGAAGACCAGTTGATCGATGATGGCCTCTGTTTCTGTCTTCCCATCTTCAGTTACACAAGTGAATGTTAGTCGTTTCCTCCATCCGTCATCCATTAGATGAAGGCTTGGATCTAATCCCAGTTGGGCATCGGGTGCGGTGGAGAGACTCAATAATATACGTAGGAAGAGTTTGGGCTGGGTGTGAATGTTGACTGGTACCGTGGATATCGAGCCACCACGATCGAAGAGGCTAAGAAGGATGAATGAACCTAGGATTTGAATACATGGCATGAAATGTCGCCTGTCCTGAGCATACATCATCACAGATGTCTTGCCCGCAGACTCGGTATACAACATGTGGATATTATGAGAGTTCTTTGTGCTCTTCACCTCCCCAAACACTAGGATGTCGCACCAGTCTACCTTGCGATTGTTGGTTGAAGCGTCGCCGAGAGCGTCTTTATCGTCCTGAGGGAGGAGAATGATGTCGGGTTTTCGTTTCAGATCCGCACCCTTGAGTGGTGTGGTGGAACCACAAGCCATCCATGTTCTAGAGTATTTTGATGTGAATATGTCTCGTCAAGTGGTGAGAAATACTGACCTCTGCGACTTATACTTCCCAACCTCGTTCTGAACGGCCTTCAGGGTAGAGTTGAAAAAGTCTGCGATGGACTGCTCGGAGTACTCAGCGGGGGAGGCGAGCCAAGATTCCTCGGCTGACTTTTTGTTTGCGCGTCCATATATCCGTTTACTTCGTAGTTTCTTGAGAACGTCGTCCAAAGTGGTGGGCGTCTTTTGCTTCGGATGGTTTTTGGGGTCAATCGGATCCACAAACAGCGACCGATCTGGATACAGAGCTTCCAGCAGTCGCCTCGTTTCGGATGTACTGAGTAACCAGTGAAGTTTTTGCGTGTCCCTCTGCAACAAGGGATCCATGTGGCCCCGGTACCCGTGCTGCTTCATCCTAAGGGACAGTGGTACTCCTGGCAACTATGCCACTTGAATACGAACGAGGTTTACTTCAAGTTGTTATACTCACCTGGCGGTCGGAATAGGGCGTGGATTGGGAGGTCAACGGCTGAAAAATCATTGGAGTTTGCACCCATATGTAGCAAAACGAGACAGTCCCGTTACCTGGTTAGCTCGTTGGACTTGCTCGACTTCATGGATCACTGGCGCTACGCCGGCGTTGCCACCGGGGTCAGAAGGGGGGAATGGGGGGGTTTGCATGCTGGGCTGCGACATGGCGGGACTCCCACATAGCACGGATGCGATGCCAGCTTTAAATTATGTGTATATATGCCAGCATCAGTCGAGATCAAATCTTACACGTAACACTAACACATCTATATCGATCCTACGTGTCCGTATCAAGGGGGCTAAGGGCATAATAAAACTCTTTCGACCAATACTTATTTAGCCAAAAATCTGAAACCGTCTCGTAACTGTTCTTCTCCGACAAGCGAGGGTGTGCTTCTTTTCCAAAGTTCGGAAGTACATGTGCAGCAGAGTGAACGTGCGTGATAGGAATAATATCCCCAACTCTGCTGCCATCGGACTTAACGGCACGTCGCAGGAGGTGCATTCCAGTCCCAGAGTTGGGACTATTTGCCACTCCCCCTTGAGGGAGGACCTTAAATCGCTGGACATATGCTGCAAAGTAGTCAGCGCCCAGCGGTTGAAAGAGAAGGCGTAGTTGAACTACCGCGTGGTCTGTGCACACAAATTAGCTAGTTCAATGTGTGAAGATAAAGAAAATACATACTTTCTAAGCCGTGTCGCGGCCAATCACTTTCTGGATGCGCATTTGCTATGACTGTGTCGTACAAGCCATGTGGATAGGTAGATGAGGGGGGGAGGGCACGCAGGGTTTGCGGTGCATCAGGGATATCTCTGTTATGATACGACATTTACTGAACACGTACTTTAAACCATACTTGAAGACGATTAAAAGGTAAAACGCAGGCCTGGTTGGTTCTGATCCCAGAGACTTCATGTGGTAGTCCAGCTTGACGACGCTGCAAAAACTCCTGAAGTGCGGGGAGGAGATCTGGAATGCCAAACATGTCTGCGGCTTCATCTATAGTCAGCCTTAGTGCGGGTTTTGAAGCAAAGTGGAAAGCAGTTGTAGTAGAAGAGAATGTTCGATACGGCCTCAGTGCATCAGGAATGCGACCGGATGACAATGCCTCCACAACAGTGAAATAATTCACGGGACGGCGTCCCGGGTCCATATAATCCGACACAAGCGGATCTGATTCTGCTTCATGCTCTTGTTCTCGCTCAAAGACTTCATCGTCCTCTTGTTCGGGTACGGTGTTGTTGTTCTTGATGTGAGTTGCGATGTCGAACCGGAAACACTTCTCCGAGCGATCAAGGTACCGAGCGATCTGGTCGTAATAGTTCTGATTATTACCTGCACATGCGGGCACCTTGATCTCCTGGACGTGAGCATGTTCAGTTGGGTCAGCCAACCATTGCATGACTGCACCGGATTGACGAATAGATGGGACAACGCTCTGGAGTAATTCAAGTTTGGGTATTGCCCACGAGTCCTTGCGCACGCCGGCCGTCACAATTGAGTCTTTGTGGTCGTGAAACTCCTTGAGTGCACTTGAAACCCTTTCCAGCGAACGATCTGTAAATGATGGAGCTTGGGAGAGGTAGCGGAAGTCCATTAGCGCTCGGATGGCAACGAGAAAGCGGCGTGGGACAGCCCCAGCAATAACGCCGACTATATAGCGTTGGATAGCGCGATGGTCACGACCAGTGACCTGTTTAAGCTTTGAGATGCCGTCTTCAAAGCAACGATACCCAACGAGAGTTTGTAATACCGAAAAACGGAAGTCAAGTTCAGCAGCCCCCACCACGATGACGCACCATTTCGCGTTGTGGTCCCAGAATAACTGTTACGCTAAGCGTAGAACTGAGACAATCTTGGTGGTTCCGGTTGGAAGATTTCGGGCGGAACAATGGGATGAACGGTGGGGTTCTCGATAACAACTTCCCAAGTTGCTCGGAGTGAGTCTTAGAACTACACTTGTATTGCGTAGAACTAGCTGGGGAACTAATGGTACAGGTCATCGGGTATTTATAGGAGACTGGGTGGATAAATGGGGGAACTAGTCGAAAGAGTTCGACGGAGGAGAAGGATGTCCTTTCGGAGGTAAGGAAGGAACATAAGAGAGGTTAGACATAAGGGGAACGGGGTTCCGTTTTCTAGGAAAGGGAAAGTACTTCATAAGGAAGTTAACACATCGGGAAGTTCTGAAAGCGGATGTGTTAATGTATCCCAATGGAGGTTGGAATGAGAAAGGCCGAAAGAGTAGAAAGGAGACACGGAGGGAGCTCCGTAAGAAAGGATCATTCCAGGTAAAGAAAGAGGAGTGATGTCGTCGTAGTAGGAATCGAAGGACATAGGAGATGCTCGCCAAGATGGTTCCGGAAGTTCCGTTGGTACTTCCGTAGTTTCTGCTTCCGGAGGATCCGGATTTTCTGTAACAATAACCGATGAAAGTGGTGAAGAACCTCGGGGGTGATGAAGTCCGATGGGTCCGACAGAGGCCAGTCAACCCAGAATGGTTCAGTGACGCCGTTCAGATATAAGCGCTTAACCACCAATAGAAACTCCTTGTAATCGGAAGGATCGCGCTGACCACATGCTTCTTGAATAGCAGCGAGGGTGATTTGACCCGTGTGAGAAGGATGGCGAAATGGGTCACCGAAGTTTTTCGATACCGCGGTAGTGACAGGGGATGCCTTGGGACCAGTGGCAGCCAGAAGGCTCTCTTCAGGAGTGTCGGCGATCCATGACGCGAGCGGTGTGAAACAGTACCGCAAGTTTCCTAATGGGTCATTCATCATTACCCCAACCTTAGCCGCCATCCTCAACGGCTCCAGAAGTTTGGACAATGCTTGATGAACGAGTCGGTCTTGAAGCAAACTACGGACGCGTGTCGTCTTGTGAAGAAATTTGGGAATTGGAAGGAGCGCGAGTAATAAGTAGCCATGGAGGGAAGTCTTGCTGTGGATGGCGGCGTCGATGTTGGCAAGACTGATAAGGACGGGGTGCGCCATATGATTTCCGGTTATAACCGAGATATTCGTCTTATCGGAGGATAGGACGGCACCCAGTATGGTAGCACCGGGGGGAAGTGACTCCTGTAATCGCGTTAGTGATATCCACTGAATGAGCAACAATGCTTACCTGTATCTTCCATGCCCGGTCACCGCTCATCCATTCGTCGTAGATGCGACACACCTTCGCGGCACTCGTCCAAACCTTACGGGGTACGAAAGAAATGTGGGGGGCGAGGATAGGGTTACTGAGGAGCGCCTGAAGACATTTGAGAGGTTGGCGATAGAACAAATGAACGGGGTGTTTCGTCTGGCCTTCAGGTTCGATAGTTTCGCACAACCAAGGTGGACCAGAAGGCAGTATTTCAGCACGGGCTTGGAGTTGTCTTCCAGTACGGAAGGAGAGTGGAAGGCCTTTTAACTGTCCTTGGTCAGTTTGATGCTGGTGGATTGAACGAAAATGAGCTGTCGCACCATCTCCAGGGAAAGTAACGAGTCAATAGCAGCCAAACTAAGTCAAGAACGGAGCAACCAAGACGCGAAGTGCCATTCTTCCTGTGATGCGAATGGGAAGTAGAGGTTCTCCTTCCGTTCCGAAGCATATTCATCTGCCCTAAATTGATCAATGAATGTTTGTCCCCCAGGGAAGGTTTCACTGCAGGCCTCATAGGTTTCCACGAAGGTTTCGGTGTCAAAGGATCGCTCTGAACCCATCTGGATGTCTTCTGTCAGGTCAGGGTTAGTGCGATTCGAAAGTGAGGGATTAATCCTGACCTTCGAGTTCGCCACCATCGTCAAGACCGGGAAAGCCGAAGTCACTAGTATGAGAAGGCATACCCATTCGAGTCTGAACGTCGTCGACGTCTAAGCGAGGGGAGTTGGAGTCTAGATCTCCAAATGGGCGAATATCGTCAAAACCATTCCTTGCATGGTCTTCATCGTGCCACTCCGCAGCGTTGCAGGAGCCCATCGGTTGATTCATGTGCTGAAGTACGTTGGTGTCTGAAGCAAATTTCCTACCGCATCCTGGACAGCTCACTGTTTTTGGTTTTCTACGGTTGGACTTTGCCTTGGGCATGGACTTCAAGTTGAGCGTCTGGCGGTCATGGTGTAATTAGTCGGATAAAATGTTGTACAAGGGTGATCGATACATAACGATAACGGCCTTCAATTTGGTTAGCAAAGATCCAACCCGAGTACTATAACCACTCTTCCTCCGCAACCGTCATGTCACTGGCACCCACCACTCGTCCAAGTCCCACCCCCAATAACAGTCTGTTAGATGAACGTTCCCCTACTGTAACCATTCTCAATGAAATGAGAGCTGACGACTCTGTTTTCCACCTATTGCCATTTGCGCCACTTGTCGAGAATACGATCTCTCCTATCACGGCATGTCTACAAAAGAACAGATCAGAGAGCTATTGTGGCGACGAGGACAGAGGTACTATGTCTCAATCGGTGGACCAGGTGAGTCTAACTGATCTACCGATGGCCTTAACTCGTAGAGCGTACTGATATGCGTTTATCTATAGGATATCCCAGCCATCCCAGCCCTGACCAGCCCTGCTGAGGCCTACTTATTACTCAAGACTGCCTGTGCAGACAGGCGAGTGCAACTCACTCGCAGGGACCTCATCCATCAAATTGTGCACTGCAATACACTCGCGCTTCAATATAACCGTCTAATGTTGGAGAAAGCACATGCTGACCTGCAATCAGCAGACCGCTTCATCGGCTGCGTCCGTTTTTTAATTCGACAGAACGGTATCTCCGTAGCTCACGAGTACGCCACGCGGGAAGACCATTTATTTTGTGCGTCACCTCCTTCACCGCTGTGTGGTATGTATTTCTACACCCGAATCCCCGCTTTTTCTAAACATCTCAATAGGCTCCGGCTCTACAGATTACCCCTTCGTACCTTCTTTTTCCGTGCTCGATGTAAATCTAGACTAATAACATTACTTTGTGCTACATAACTTTGAGTGGTGCGATAATGACTGAATACGGATTACTAAGTATACCACGTTGTCACCCAAAAAAATCTTTTGTTGCTCTGCCGTTGCTTCTTTGTGAAACGTAAGGAATAACATAAACAGGATGATGCCGTGCATGATACCACCAATTGCCCTAGCGACTGACAGAATTGTACAGCAGTGGCACAGCACTGGGTCTCGGCAAGAAGCTGTCACCTCGGCTAACGAGAAAGGTCGGTTTGCTGATGTGGGTGTATGTATTTTCATAGATTTGGGCAATCGCAGTTCTACCGTGTTAGGGCCCTTCATATCGATTATTTCATATGGTCTGATCCACTTTTCGGTCATCTTCTTGGAAGTGCAAGGCAACCTCAGATTATCCGTGGCGAGCCAGACTTTGTCTCCTATTACATAATTTGGGGCATTGGAGCAATGCTTATCCACTTGAGTTTTCATATGCAGTTGTGCCTTCTCGAGGTTGGCACGTGTTTCTTTTAACATATTTTCCATATTTGCCGCCCATTCTTCGGCTGCGGGTGCTTGTATAGTGCGCTGTTCGATTCCCATTCTAGGGACGTAAGAGTGTGTGACTTCGAAGGGAGTCTTCTTGGACGCCGTGTGCTTCTTTGCGTTATACGAGAACTGTGCGATCGGTAACCAATCTGACCACGTGTGTTGGTTCTCTGAGCAATATAGCCTTAGGTACTGTCCTATTTCCCTGTTAATCCGCTCCATTTGTCCATCCGTTTGTGGGTGATGCGCGGTTGACATAGATGTTTTTATTTTTAGGGCATTGCATAAATCTTTCATAAGGGTGGATGCGAACTGCGGTCCGCAATCCGAGACAATGGATGTGGGTAAGCCGTGATGCTTCCACACGTGTTGCATATAGAGTTTCACTAAGTCAAGCGAAGAGCATGTTTTTGTGCATGGTGCGAATTCGACTTCTTTCAAGAAGCAATCAACGACTGTGAGAATCGCGTCAAATCTGTTTGACATAGGTAAATCTGTAATGAAATCGGCGGAGATGTGCTCCCAGGGTCTTTCAGGGACCTCTAAGGGTATGAGTTTCCTGGCAGGGGCCTTATTGCCCGTCTTGCTTCTAGCGCAAGTCTTGCACCGTGAGACATAGTTTTTAATTTGTTCTTTTATAGAAGGCCATGTGTATGAGCGTGTGACCAGTTCGTAGGTTTTCTCATATCCGGGGTGTCCTGCCACCAGTGAGTCATGGTGTAGTTTCATAATTTCTATCCTGAGTGCATCGGGTACGAAGATCTTTCCTTCGCGTTCTAAGACCCTTCTCTTGGATATGGCATAGTTTTGTTTTTCTTGTAATGTTTTGACGAATCCAGATGGAAGTCGGATCGTTGCTTCTCGAATTTTGGACAGCATGTCATCTCCATTGTCGGAGATTAAGACCACGGTGTTTCTAACACGTGCTGGGTCAATGATGAGAACTCCTTTATTGTCCTCTTTGATTCCTTCTGCATGATCGTCCCTTCGGCTCAAGGCATCTGCTTTTCCCATCGTGATTCCGGCTTTGTGATGCCATGTGAAGTTGAATCTGGATAGGTACTGTGCCCATCTTGCCTGTCGTCGGTTTAGGTCTTGACATGTCATAAACCACTGTAAGTTTTGGTGGTCATTCCATATTTCGAATTCATATTTTGCGCCTTCTAGATAGTGGCGCCATAGTTCTAAAGATCGGATAGCCGATAGCATTTCCTTATCTGCCACCAGATAGTTCCGTTCTTCAGGGGTCATAGAGTGTGAGTTATAGGCAACAGGGTGCCAAACTCCTTGTTCTTTTTCAATAGATAAGACGGCGCCCATCGCGTAGTCCGATGCATCGCTCTCTAAGCGGAATTTGCAATTGTTATCGGGGTAAGCGAGGATGGGTGCTGTGGTGAAAGCATGTTTTAGCTTATCAAAAACTTCTTGGCATAACATGGTCCATTCAAACTTCTGATCCTTTTTGGTTAGATCGTGAAGTGGACGTGTGAATTTTGCATAATCTTGGATAAAGCGACGATAGAAGTTCACTAAGCCTAAAAACGAACGAACGTGTTTGACAGTTTTTGGAGTTGGCCAGTCTATTACAGCCTTGACTTTCTCCTGATCCATCGAGATTCCGTTGGTTCCCATGATCATTCCGAGGAAATCCACTTCTTTGACTTTGAAATGGCATTTCTCTGGTTTGACGAAGAGATCGTTTTCTTTTAATCTCCATAGGACTTCCAGAACTATCTTGTCGTGTTCCTTGGCATTATCCGTAGGTGTAAATATCATAAGGTCATCAATATAGACGACAACCACGCCTTCCATGTCGTTAAATAGATCGTTCATCATGGTTTGGAATGTGGCGGGGGAGTTGCATAATCCAAAGTACATGACCAGGGGTTCGTAAGCACCCTTAAAGCAGACGAAGGCAGCTTTCCATTCATCGCCTTCTTTGATGCGAACGTTGTTGTATCCCCATCGAAGGTCCATCTTCATAAATAGTTTTGCATGTTTTAGTTTATCCACAAGCTCGGAGATGAGCGGCAATGGGTAGTTGTTTTTGACCGTGTGCTCATTCAGGTATCTGTAATCCTGAACCATGCGCTTTTTGCCATCTTTCTTTGGGACAAAGAACACAGGGGATGTTTGTTCCGATTTCGAGGGGCGTATATAACCTTTCGCTAGCTGGTCCTTGATGAAAGCCGCAACCTCTTCTTGTTCGGTTGGGTTAAGCAGAATTAATCTTCCCTTCTTTGGTTTGAACGTGTCTTTGAGATCTATAGCGTGATCCCATGGCTTTCTAAGCGGCATGCGCTCTGACTCTTTCTTGCTGAATACGGATAAATATTCATGGTATTCCGTGGGGACTAGATCTTCTGCGGTCTTTTCTGTTTTTGTTTCAAAAATAGAAGTTTGCATAGATTGAAGTTTCATCTCTGTGCCATAGTCTCTTTCTTCTTCTTCTTCTTCTTCGATGGATGGGAACTCGCGTAGTGCTCTGCATGTTTTCGGGCAAGCCCGTAGAGTGACTATTTCGGGGTTGTGCGCTTTCAACCATGTATAGCCGATAATCATTTCATTTCGGCCCAAGTTGGTTACCTCAGTGATCACCTTTTCCCTATGACCCTGGTATTCCATAATCAGCTCTACATCGTGGGTAATTGACCCTGATGTGTTTTGAGTTCCATCGACATTGAAGACCCGTACTGGGTGAGGAAGTGGGCGGAGTTTTAACTTGTGCTTCTTGGCAAAGTCTTCGTGGATGAAGATCGTATTAGCTCCGCTATCAAGAAGTGCTTTTGCATGTAGCATTATTCCTCCTTTCGGTCCGACATGTACATCCATGAGAAGTTCATCTTGGATGACGGCCGATTGGATTCTTTTGTGAGACTCTGAAGTGTCTCCATCTTCATTATTTTTTTGGGTTTTGGTAGGAGAATTAAGCCCAGGTATGAAGCCCCTGGCGTGCTCTGTGAGACACTCCTCGGCTTTTTCTTCATAATTAAAGAGTTTATTGAAAGGTAGTTTATCCTCAATTTCAGAGGTGAGCGTTTCCATAATTTGCTCGTCTAGAGCGGAGTATCGTCCATAGATATTAGCCTTTCAGGTCTTCAGATTACCCAATTGGCTCTTCATTTTTCCGCCTCTCTGGCGAAGTGTTTGGCCATCTGTTCATACGTCAGGCCCCTTAGTTTGGCGAATGGATCTGCCGGTGCTGTTGGCTCGGTTTTCGCCTTGCCTTTTCCTTTCTTGGAGACGGCGCTTCTAACCACCTCCTGTACTTCTTCGGCCGAGAACCAGCCGTCTTCTCCTTGGGTCACTCGGACCGATTTGCCCGCTTTGCTGCAGGACGTCTTGTGATTTCCACGCCATTTGCATTCAGCGCAGATTGGCTTCTTCGGCTTCTTACAGTCTTTGCCGAAATGACCTTCTTGGTCGCAATTCCAGCATTTGCCTGGGGAGCTACCCCCCTTCTTTGGTGTGGCATTAACCTTTCGGTCAACGTCCATCGCGTTGGGATCTTTCCATCCCACGGTCTTGGTTGAAATGGCAAATGCTTCATGTGCATTGCCAATTTCCTTGATTACCTCAAGGTATTCTTGGACGGTCTTCTTCGTCCTCCTTTCTTGGTAAATTTGTTCTATAATTTTTCTAGAGACGTTCTTCTCTAGGGTGGCAATGCCCGGGATGTTTCCCTCTGGGCCATAGCCATATGCCTTGTAATACATTGAGGACCATCGTATTATGAAGTCTTCAATGCGCATGTTTCCTTGTTTTAGGCCGTCTAGTTGGTTTCGGGCCCATCCTTCTTGGTTGACCAATTTGAAGTATTTGGTCATCTCTCTGTGCATTTTATCCCAGCTAACCCCCGAGAGGAGGGGTTTCGCTATGTCGTTATCTTCATAGATGGGGGGACCCTGATCGATCATCATTTTGGCGAAGGTCCCCGCCTTTGGTCCTTGGAGTCTTGACAATACTGCCAAGACTGCGTCGTATGATCCTGGTGTGATCAGGTGCCTGTTTGCTGTGATCCACCCAGTCATCTTGGTTTCCCATTCGTCATATTTTGATAGGGTACCGTCATACATTCCAGGATCGGCGAAGATTTCTGCCTTTCCTGTCTTGGGAGTGCTTGTTCGCCCTGCCTGCAGGTTTTGTACTGTTTGGAGGAGGGAGGCGATGCAGCGTGCTGCTGCTGCTAGTTTGTCCGCTGTGAACGTGCTTGCGTCTGCAACGTACTGCAGATTGTTACAAACGCGTCTCTTACCCCTATCTTCTTCCAACCTTACGCTCCAACGAACGCACAAGTCTTCAATGAACCGGCCCTCATGCGGTTCTAGGACAAGTGCTTACGTAATTATGCCTCATGCTAAGGCTGTTCTCGGAACTCGTTCCTATTGGCTGCCACATCTGCACAGCTAATGACAGCATCTATTTAATATATCACAGATCCGATCGTGGTTAGAAGCAGCACACGTTTCTATCAAGGAACGTTCTCCTGCCACATCAATTATGACATGCCTCACTGTTACCTGATGCATCAGCATCAAGGTACCAACCCCTATGATCAGTCATCCATCATTCCTTATCGTCCAATGGGATTAATAGTAGGAATGGTACGATGCTTATATAATTATTACATAGCCACACATGTACTCGTATATAAACCATGCAATCAGCGCCAGAGTAAACCATCAAAGTTTACTTGGTTTCTACACCTCATTCGATTGCCTCTTGAGCACTTTTCCTGTTACACATTCCACTTATCATTCGCTCAACGCTTTTGAGTGTCTGTTTCACAGATCGAGATCGAGAGAAGTAGACATATTTATTTATTTTTTACAGGGGGAGGGGTTGTTTATACATAAGAGGGTTTCTTAAGAGTGTTTCTGGGTCTGAGTTTCTTCCCTTGGAAGTGTCTCTGCTCCTCGTTATCAAATCTGAAGATCTCCCTAGAATAGAACGGCCTTTTCCATTTGATTCATTGGACTGCGACGGGTAGAGGTGAGTGTCGGAAGTAGGAAGGTGGATAGTAGAGGTTAGGGTCGTCTGGGGATTCGCCTCTATTTAGTGGTCCGACGAAGGATCTTGTTGGGGTATTGAATCGAGATGGGAGTGGAGTGAGCGGGGATAGAGCTCTAAGATCTATCAGAGATTCTTTTTGTTTGATGTGATCGGCCGGTTCTAACTGTAACACGATCAGACTTTCTTCTCTTTTGACAGCCGGGCCTACAGAGGGTCCATGCGTTGCAAAGTGGGGAGGGGTGTAAAGAGCTGCTGATGCTCTAGCAAGAGCGATCTGTCTTAGGATCTCCTCGTCGCTTGCCCAACTGAATATGGCTCTACTAAGCCCTGCATCTCTCGCTGCCCACGCTAATGTGGCCGAGTCGACGAAGATCTCTCCTGGTCTGTACTGGGGATCTAAAAGTTCCTCTCGCAACTTCTGTACCTCCTCTAGTGCTACTTCTAATGAGGGGCTCCTTTGCCGCTCAGTAAACCTGCCGAGTGTGGTGTCTACTACGAGGCGGTGGTGAGAAATCTGCGGGGTGTTCGACACTAGTTTACTACTCTGTCAGTATCAGAGGAAACTGTGGGGCAACAGCGTCTGCTAAGGTCACTCTAGACCAAAGCCTTACTTTCTAGGGTCTTTGTCTTTTGATGGTAGAAAGATGTAACAAAGTTTAAGTGAAACAGACAACCAAATGACTGGGCTGAATGTTAAGTGGAAGGTGAGAAGAGTGTTCTCAGTCAAGTGATTGGAGTGTAAGAGACCAAGTAAACTTTGTTAGAGTCTACTGGCGTTGTTTGCATGGTTTATATACAAATACATGTGTAGCTATGTAATAATTATATAAGCGTTGTACCATTC
>JBBPMD010000821.1:0-13279 GCA_038090095.1 Zangia roseola | reverse complement strand
GGAGTTTTCCAATTGATCCGAGCAGATGGAGTGCGATTGTATACATGGCACGCGTGCGCAAAAGCGAACTCCCAATATGAGTCGGGAAGGCATGCTTGTAGTCGCATAGACTGTGCTTTATCCATCAGAGTGCGAATATGTCGCTCAGCACGTCCGTTCTGCTGGTGTGCGTAAGGAGCAGATTGGAGAATACGAGTGCCGTTGTCGCGCAGGAAATCGGTAAAAGCTTTGGAGGTATATTCTCCCCCTGAATCAGATCTCCATGCCTTGATAGGCGTGTTGAACTGCGTGTTGACATAGGCAAAGAATTGTTTAGTGGCTTTAAAAGCCTCGGACTTGTTCTTTAAGCATTGAACCCAAGAATGCGATGTAAAGTCGTCATAGAAGACGATCGCGTATTTGTATTTATGGTACGATTCTGTCTCAAACGGGGCGTTAGCACGCGCCTCAGAGTGAGGGTACGGTTGGTTGGGTTGCTTGCCAAGCTCACAACCTCGGCAAAGAGTAGGGTCTTTCGGCGTAATGACACTTGGAAATTCCTTGATATGTTTGGGCGCATGTTTAATAACATCCTTAGAGGGGTGTCCCAAGCGACGATGAATGAGTTCGTAATCAACTGCTGTCATAGACAAGACAGTTGTAGCATTGAGCTGTGTTGCGGGAGCGCGCATCCAATACATTGTGTCGGAGCCATGGTTATGAAATGAAAGGATTGTACACTTTTGCTTCTTGTGATAGAAGGAGAGGGCGCCTGGCGATGCTCTCAGTGTAAGGGCTTTATCTTTTAGTAAGGTGCCCATCGAGATAAGGCCGATCATGCATGATGGCATATAGATTACGGGCGATAATCGCACCGGTTGGCCATTAAAGTCGACAATGATCGTGCCTATACCTTTGATAGGTGCAACGCCATTGGCGGTCTGCGTAAAGTGGGGTTTGTCATATTCGACATACTTGACGAAATCGTCGAAGTGGGATGAGTAGTGCGAAGATGCACCAGAGTCAAGGAGCCACATATGGCGGCGCTCATCAGTCTGTCGTTGCTTTCCTTTACCAACGTGGTGAGAACAATCGTCACACATCGTATGTGATGGTAATGTAGTATTTGCATTGATAGAGCTACTATCTACTACATCGGGTATCGAAACTAATGAATAATTTCGCTGTAAGGGCGTAAACGCGCCGTTAGTACCCATAGTAGGATAGGATGAAAAGGGAACGTACTCGGACGTCTTCCCATCGAAGTCGTAAAATCTCTCCAGCCACTCATCCGGGTCAGACCCAAGAGAGACTGCATCATCATAGATGGCGTCGTCATCAGACTCGACCATCTCGATGTCGGGCTGTTCCAGAATGCGGTCCAAGAGCAAGTTGCTCGAGGAAGGTTGACCGGTAGACCAATCAAGACGCTTGTTAGCGATCTTGTCCACATTGTGGATGGTCTGAATGGATGGCGTTTTGCCAATCCGGTCGAGAAGTGAGATGGCATTCTGGACATGTGGGAACGCGGGTGGACCGTAGGTGGTGGCGCCGGGAGTGTGCGAGAGGGCACGCGGGTCAACGGTAGCGGGGGTGGCGGCGACGGTGGGAGGTGCCATGAAGGCGGTGGAGAATGCGAAGGAGGCGGACTCCTGAGTGGTGGCGGCTTTTGCCTTCTGCTCGTCCTGTTTCGCCTGGCCATCCTTGGAGCGTTTTCCATTGTGGCGACGTTTCTTTTTGTCATCACCGTCTTTTCCTTTCCCCTTGTTGTCTCCTTGCTGCTGCTGGGAGAACTGCAGGTCGTTGTCGCCTTTCCGCTTAATAGCGGTGTTGCAGTTGGCCTGCTGCTGCTGGCCGTTCTGCGACTGGTTCGACTTGCCACAGTTGTTGTTACCGGAGCGATTGGAGGTATGTTGTCAAGAATGATTCAAAGTCCTATTATAACTCAGCTACAGGGCGAGTTATATATACATGGAAGTCATGTGACTTGTCTTATGTAATACTACACTACAACTACACTACAACTTCAACAGACAGGAGTTGACAGAGTTGACAGGGTTGACAGAATGCTCTAGTCTGACAGACTTGACAGGATTGACAGGATTGATAGGGGTTGACAGGGAATGACAGGGGTTGACAGGGGTTGACAGGACTGACAGGGATTGACAGGGTTGACAGGACTGGACAGGGATTGACAGGATGCTCTAGTCTAACAGACTTGACAGAGCATTCCAGTTTGACAATTCAACAAAGTGACAGACCCCTCCTTCTCTCCTCTCTCCACGACTTCCCCTCCTTTCCATGATCTCCCTTCTCCCTTCTACTAAAAAAGTATAGCAAAGTGTACTCAAGGTGTACTCAAGTGTAGTAAAGTGTACCCAAAGTATACCAAAAAAACACTCAAAAGTGTAGTCAAAGTGTACCAAAGTGTACCAAAAAAGCAAAAAAGTGTAGTGAAAAGTGTATCAAAAGTGTAGTCAAAGTGTAGTCAAAGTGCACCAAAAAAGCGAAAAAGTGTAGTCAAAAGTGTACCAAAAGTGTAGTCAAAGTGTACCAAAAATGCGAAAAAGTGTAGTCAAAAGTGTACCAAAAATGCGAAAAAAGTGTAGTAAAAAGTGTAGTAAAAGTGTGCCAAAAAGCGAAAAAAGTGTAGTCAAAGTGTACCAAAAGTGCGAAAAAGTGTAGTCAAAAGTGTACCATGCTCGATCTCCCGATGCATCTCCTGATCTCATCTTCCATTCTTATTGTGACAGATCGTATCAATCTCTGATCCTCCTATGTATATCTTAGATCTCTCCAATTCATCCAATCTGGTCATGATCTGTTACAGAAAATCGGGATCCTCCGGAAGTGGAAACTACAGAAGTACCAACGGAACTTCCGGAACCATCTTGGCGAGCATCTCCTATGTCCTTTGACTCTTACTATGACGACATCACCCCCCTTTCCCTACCTGGAATGATCCTTTCCTACGGACCTCCTTCAGTATCTCCTTTCTACTCCTTCAGCCTTTCTCATTCTAACCTCCATTGGGATACATTAACACATCCACTTTCAGAACTTCCTGATGTGTTAACTTCCTTATAAAGTACCTTTCCTTTTCTAGAAGCGGAACTCCGTTCCCCTTATGTCTAACCTCTCTTATGTTCCTCTTTCACCTCCAAAGGACATCCTTCTCCTCCGTCAAACTCTTTCGACTAGTTTCCCCATTTATCCACCCAGTCTCCTATAAATACCCGATGACCTGTACAGTAGTTCTCTAGCTAGTTCTACACAATACAAGTGTAGTTCTAAGACTCATTCCGAGCAACTTGGGAAGTTGTTATCGAGACCCTATCGTTCACCCTACCGTTCTGCCTGGAACCTTCTGATCGGAACCTACAAAGATTGTCTCAGTTCTATGCTTAGCGTAACACATCGCTTCACCTAGGGCTTAGCCTCTCTGACTACACTCGTCCCCACACCATCTGGACGACCACATCACACTCGGAGCTCTTCATTGAATCCCTCGTCCTTCGACCTTGGTCCTCAACGGATCCCCTCTCTCGGCATCTGCCTTAGACATTGGGCCACCTCACCGAATACTCCTAGATTGGCCTATCCCCGATACTAGATCTTGCTTCACCTCATTCCTCACCTCGTTCCTCGCCCAGTTCCTTGACCCCTTGGACCTCGTGCCTTGTCTTATCTATGACGTCTCTCTTATCGTCACCCTTGTTCCTAACCCATAGCCCTGATTCTTCCTTCTGACCTTGAGTCACCTAGGCTATGCTTATCGCGACTTGTGACTCATCTCCTGAGTCATCTTATTTGTCTTATCCTGCTTCGACTGACTCAACGATCAGTCATCCTTTGTCAGACATTTACTCATAGATCCATTATCTCGGATACTTATTCATCTTCTTAGATACCCTTGACCCTTGTGACTCATTCGATGATTAGTCATCATCTCATAGAAACCTTTATATAGGGATCGTCCTCTTACACTATTCCCTATCTTTGATCCACCTAACCATTTGTCCCTTGTAATTTGTTCTTTGTCCTAGAACATTTTCCTTCGTACTTTGGTCCATCCCATACCATGTAACCCTCGTCACTCTGAATCAATCCACTCTCTTGCTGAACTCTTGTGCTTGGGTATCAAGTCCCTTGGTTGCCTCAAGGCGTCTTTTGTAAAGAGCGTCCGTGCACCTCAGAAGAGTTTGGATCTTGTTAGGTCTACACTTCGACCTACCCAGTTGAATCGTAACAATGACTCACATTTCTGCTCTTCATCACTATGACTCATTCAGCTTATTGTCTTGGATATATCAGGTCTTGGTCCGTGCCCTTGTCCTGACATTATTTAAACCTTTGATACTTCTCATGTATTCCCCATTCTTGATCCACTCAATCATACACTCGATTGTCTGGCCAGTCTTGGATCCTCCCTAAGTCGACAATCTCTTGTGCGATTTTACCCTTGAACCCTCATGTGTAGCAACGCCTGTCAAGCATTATTACCTACTTGTCTTCCCTCAGTCTCTATGAGCCTTTTGAGTCTACACTATGGCCTACCCGGCTTTATCGTAACAGCCATGGATACCGTTCCCACCACTCTTGCCTCTGGTACGAGAAAGCCATCCACTTCAAGACCCAATGGGACCGCGCTGACGACCTCGCTGGTCATACCAAGAAAACCTCTACCTCCTCCCCAGCTTCCTACCCTTCCGCCCGGAAGGAACGTGACCCTGACGCTATGGATGTTGATGCCATTCGCATCCCCAAACTTACCTCTGAAGAGCATGACCACTGCTTCAAGAACAACCTCTGCCTTCGCTGCCATGAACCCAGCCACCATGCCACCAACTGTCCTAAGTTCACCTCCTCCACAAACAAGAAACCCACCAAGAAGGTCAAGAAGACCGCCACTCCTGCTGATGAAGTCCCAGCTTTAATAGAAGTTGAGGACGATGACAATGAAGATGAAATGCCCACAGTCAAACAGGTATTTCTGGGTTTTTGAAACAAGGAACTGATTCTATGCCAGTTTCCTCCTCTACTGCATATACTAGCCCTGTACTTTTAGCCGATTCAACTTGGAAGGAATCCACATCACTTCTCAGCTTTTCGACCTGGCTAGTACTCGCAAAGTCGTAGATGTCTCCCCCCTTGTCGACTCCGGTGTGGACATTAACTGCATTGATTGGGACTTTGTCAACAAACACCACCTCCCAAAAACCCGCCTCAAAACTCCTATCCCCGTCCAGAACATTGATGAAACAATCAACCAAAAAGGTGCCATCAGTTCACCACCACCCTTGCCCTCCGACTCCCCGACTCCCAAGTACACCATGACAAATTCTTTGTCATGCACTGCGGCACTGAGAACACCATCCTCAGACTCCCCTGGCTTAAACGCCACAACCCCATCATTGACTGGAAGGCCCGCTGCCTTTCCTTCCCTGATCCTGTCCCCATTGACAACCCCACAACCCCTGATGTGTTAGATCACATTGCTCATAATGAAGCCATAATCAAGGCAGCAAAACTCCAACCCCAGACCGTCTCCAAACCTCCCCACATTGTCATCATTGACTCTGTTCATGACAAAAAGCTCTTCGATTATCTCAAATCCTACTCAGGTGAATGAAACGTTCATTGAGAAATCTACCACTACCAAATCAACCGAGTCTGGAAGATCAGTTCACGCTTCACCTGTGGCATCCTACCTTCCACCAACAAAGTCACCACTGCCACTGAGCTAGCCATTGCAGCAGACACAGCAAAACCCAAGACCATCCTTCCTTCTGAATACTCTGACTTTGCCTCTGTCTTCTCGAAAGAATCAGCAGACCACATCCCTCCCTCTCGTTCCTATGACCACGAAATCAATGTGGGTGACTCCTTCATTCCCAAGATCGGGAAAATCTACCCTCTCTCCTCAGACAAAAAGGCTGTCACCGAAGCCTTCCTCAAAGAAAACCTCGCCTCCAGAAAAATCTGCCCTTCCAATTCCCCCCAAGCGTCCCCATTCTTCTTTGTTAAAAAGAAAGACGGATCCCTCCGCCCTTGCCAAGACTATCGTTATCTAAATGAACACACTGTCCAAGATGGCTACCCTCTCCCTTTGATCTCCAACCTCGTCGACAAACTCAAAGACGCCCAGGTCTTCACTAAGTTCAACGTCCGTTGGGGATACAACAACGTCTGTATCAAGGACGGACACCAATGGAAAGCGGCCTTCATCACCCACAAAGGCCTCTTTGAACTGACCGTTATGTTCTTTGGTCTCACCAACTCCCCCGCCACATTCCAACATTTCATGAACGACTTCTTCTGTGATATGATTGCGGAAGGGTGGCTCGTTGTCTACATGGACGACCTCCTCATCTTCTCCCCCAACAAGACACTCCACAGCAAGCACACCCATTGTGTCCTTGAACATATGAAGGAACTCAACCTTCACCTCAAACTCGAAAAATGTCAATTCGCTGCCAAGGAAGTTGACTACCTTGGAATGATTGCCCACCCTGGCGAACTCGCCATGGATCCCGTAAAACTCTCAGGCATCTCTGATTGGCCCATCCCGGCCAAACTCAAAGATGTCTGCTCTTTCCTCGGCTTCACCAACTTTTACCAGCAATTCATCCCCCACTTCTCTGAATGCGCCCGCCCTTTGATCGATCTCACCAAGAAAGATCAACCTTGGTCATGGACCGATGTCCACCAATCTGCCTTCCTTGATCTGAAAGCCAGCTTCCTCGCAGAACCTGTCCTGTGCTTCCCTGACCTCACCAAACCCTTTGCCGTCGCCACTGACACCTCAAAATATGCATCTGGGGGTATCCTTCTCCAGACTGACTCCAATGGTGACTGGAAACCTTGTTCCTATCTCTCCCAGTCGTTCGCCCAAGCCAAATGAAACTACGACATCTATGATTGAGAACTCCTCACAGTCATCTGCTCTCTCAAAGCATGGAGACACTATCTCCATGGACACCCCTTGCCTATCATGGTCTTTTCTGACCACAAGAACCTCACCTACTTCTGACAACCCCAGAACCTCAATCGTCGTCAAGCCCGCTGGCTTCTCGACTTTGCCGACTTTGATCTTTCATTCTCTCACTTCCCCAGATCCCTCCTTACCGGTCCGGATGCCCTCTCCTGCCGCCCCAATCACATCTTTGATGAGTCCGATAACGAAGATGTCACCCTCCTCCCTGATTCCCTTTTCATTTGTCTCATCAACACCCACCTCACGGAACAGCTTTGTGACTCGTCTTCCTCTGAGCCCCTCATCCTCGAGTACCTCCAATCCATGGATGGAGGGCATCCCGCCTCATTCCATGCCTGATTTAGCGATTGGACATATGTCGACAGTGTGTTGTCATTAGGGATCTGCATGGGTATACCCATGGGTTTTGAAGCCCAACCCATACCCATACCCACGGAAAACCCATACCCACGCCATGGGTATGGGTTTTCCATGGGTATCAAAAACTGTACCCATGGGTTCAGTGGTACTAAGTCTAAACTATAGACTTAACCTTGTTTTAAACATCATCTCCATACTCATCCTGACTCTTACACCTTATCATGACTCAGCTAAACCTCATTTACTCATGGTAAGTCTTGTTCATCATCACTCTCACTATGCTACTAACTTAGTGTACCCACGGCCGTGGGTATGGGTATGGGTATGGGTATGCCAAAGTCCAACCCATACCCATACCCATGGGTTTTGTACCCACAACCCACATGGGTTACCCATACCCACGCAGAACTCTAGTTGTCATATCAGGATTGCATCTATGTCCCTGCCTCCAGGACTCTCCGTCGTGACATTGTCTCACGCTGCCATGACTCCACCTCCACTGGTCACCCGGGTTATTTGAAGACCTGACGACTTGTTGCCGCTGACTTCTGGTGGCCTGGACTTGTCAAATTCGTCCACTCATTCATCTCCGGTTGTGCCCTTTGTCAACAAATGAAGGCCAACACACACCCCACAGTTCCCCTGCTTACCCCTATCCCATCCTCCTGCACCCACCCCTTCCAGCAGGTCTCCTGTGATCTTATCACAGACCTCCCATTGTCCAATGGCTTTGATTCTCTCTTGGTCATGGTCGACCATGGCCTTACTAAGGGGGTAATTCTCTGTCCCACCATGAAAACAGTGACTGCCAAAGGAATCACCAATTTATTTTTCCACAAAGTCTACACCCAATTTGGTCTTTATGACAAAATCATCTCCGATCATGGACCCCAATTCGCCTCTGCCTTCACCAAAGAGCTCGCTCACCTCGTCGGCTACAAGCTTGCCCTCTCCACTGCCTATCACCCCCAGACAGATGGGGAAACCGAATGCGTCAACCAAGAGGTTGAAACCTACCTGCATATCTACTGCCACGACAACCCCACTGCCTGGGCCAACTACATTTCCATGGCCGAATTCGCCCACAATCACCACCCTCATTCTGTCACCAGAAAATTCCCATTCTTCTTGATGATGGGCTTCGAACCCCGTCCTCTCCCCACAACCCTAGCTTCTTTGGATCTTCCTGCCGTAGGAGCATGCCTTAAATCCCTCTCCGCAGCTCATGACGAAGCACTTGCTGCTCATGACCTCACCCGTAACATCATGAAATCTCGATCAACTCATGGTTTCAAACCCTTCTCCAAAGGCGATAAGGTTTGGCTTGAAGCCTGCAACCTGAAATGTGACCTCACCTCCCCCAAATTTGTTCCGAAACGTGAAGGACCTTTTACCATCACGAAGGTCTTATTGTCCCTGTCATATCAACTCTGCCTCCCCTCCACATGGTGCATCCACCCCGTATTCCATGCTTCCCTCTTATCGCCCTATCATGAAAATGCCATCCATGGACGGAACTTCCCAAACCCCCCTCCTGATCTCATCTCGGGAGAAGAAGAATACGAAGTTGAAAAAATCCTTTGTCACTGTGGAAATCCGCTATCACGTTCCTATCTCGTCTGATGGAAGGGATACACAGCCGAAGAAGACTCCTGGGAATCGGAGTCAAACCTCTCCAATGCCCCCGACATCCTAACCGCTTATAAATGGTTACATTCCCTCCTTTGTTCCCCACTCCCCTTGTCTTCACCAACCACCAAACACACTAAGAAACCATCTGTCCGTTGTATCTCTGCCAACATGTCTTCCACCTTGATCACTAACGTCGCCTCCCTCCTCACCCATCTCTCCGATACCCCGTCCATCTACACCATCTCGTCCCTCACCCCATCGTCCATCCCCACATCCCCCACCTCGATCTTAGCTGAACCTGGCTGGGATACCGCCACTGAAGAAGTCTGGTGCCCCTCTTCCCCTTTCATACCATCCTTCCATCCCATTTTCTCTGTTGACCTACCCCCCTCAGCTCATCGCCTAGTAGACTCCTCTCGCACCACTGACTCTGACAACCGCCTCCACCACCTCCTTACCGACCCCCGACTCATAGTCCCTATCTCCGCCCACCTCGACATGGGATCCCCCCTTTTCTCCCTATACCAGGCCTATATCCAGAATGAACGACTCATGCCTGCCGCACACACTTGCTCCCTCGTTTCCACCCAGCGAGGACCCCTCCTCACATCCAACCTTCGTTCCATTAGGAACGAAACTCGAGAACACCTCGAAACTATGCACCAGCTCGAGATGGGCGATTTCCTCAAAGATCTTGACCATTACCTCATTGAGATGGCCCAACAACATCTTATCCCTTACCCCATCCTACCCCTTGCCAACCGCATCTCGCCCCCACACCCTACTACCATGCCATCAGCCTCATCCTCACCACTCAATTCCGAGGAAGAACGCATCATAGAACAGCAGGAACAGCTGTGGACTGGTCGCCGCCATACCGACCACCTTAACCCATCCCACCCCCACTACCAGCAGGCTTGTTACTCCTGCTGCTGCCTTGGTCATTTTCAGATCAACTGCCCCGCCTTTCAGTGCAGTCGATGCCTTCGTTGGGCCCCGAGCCATTGTCCCAATCGATGCCCTCAGGGGTACCACTCCCCCGCCCCTAGTCCTCCCTCCTCATCCTCCTCCTCCTCTCATTGTTCTCATGGATAATCCCAATCCTCCCGCCATGCACGCCCTGTTCCCCTGCCTGTCTTCCCTCGTTGATTGGACTTTGAGTCGCGGTCCCCTTCCCCTGTCGATGACCCCATCGATGATGTCGGTTATGCCAATATCACTGGCAGTCCTGGAGCTTACGCTCGGCGTCTCTAAGTTAAGTCTTCACTAGTAGCTCGACGCTAGTAGCAGGGTAATGTTACATTTTCCTCTTTTCTTTATCTTTATTCATTACTTCACTACCACTTGTAACCACAGACACTGCCTCCAGGCTTATGCGTACGCCATTCGAGTCCCACTTACGCTATCTTCGTTGACTCACTCTAATTCCATTGATCTGATGGATGTATATTTTTACATCAGATATCTCTCATCATCTTCCGTTCCTCTCGTACCTTGACTCATAGCCTATGACTCACACTTCCACTCTTCATCACTATGACTCATTCCTTTTATTGTCTCAGATATATCGAGCCTTGGTCCATGCCCTTGTCTCAACATTATTTAAACCTTGGTTACCTCTCATGTATTCCCCATTCTTGATCCACTCAATCATATGCTTGATTGTCTCGCCACTCTCGGATCACCCCTAAGTTGACTCCCGCTAGTGCAACTTTACCCTCGAAATCCTCGTGTGTAACAATGCCTGTCAAGCGTTGTTACCTACTTGTCCTCCCTCAGTCTCTACGAGCCTTTTGAGTCTATGCTAAATTCTACCCAACTTTATAGTAACAAGATTCGACCATGCTTGCGTCTTTGGGCAAATGTGACCGTGGTGGTAAGCCAGGTCACATTCTGGGCATTGCATGGGAATCTTCTTTGCCTTGCTGGTTTTAGGGTTGCCAGGACTCTTGTTGTGTGAAGCGGTGTCCTTGTGCTTCGTGAGATCATCTACCTTGCGGCGTAGATCTTTGATCACCTTGTTTTGATGGATGAGAATATCCATCAAGAGGTTCTCTTCTTGTGAAGAAGTCGAAGCATTGTGATGTGATGCTTTTTTCTTCTTCTGTGGTGTCTTGGATTCTTCTGGCACATCATGGAACAATAACGACAACAAGATGTCATCGTCTTCCTTAATCTCTGTGGAGAGTGGTTCCTTCTGTGGTGTAGAAGCGAGAGGCTGAAGCACACACTCAAAGGAAGAGCGAATGACAAGTGGAATAGCGAATAGATGGTTTGCTCAACCAGTGAAGTGAGGAGAGAAACAAGTAAATTTGACTAGAGTACTACGACAGTCTACATAGGTTTATATACTACTGAGATTTGTTTGTACATGTTTGTGTAAGAGATAAGAGTCCATAACGCCATTGGCTAAGAGTCATCATGAGTCATAGAAGCATACACTGCCTTAAGGGCTGTGCAAGTGAGTCATAGATAAGGCACATAGCCTTTGTGGTCATAAGGTCTGGAACTTATCCTATTGGATGGTGGATCCGGAGGCTGTCCATAATGTGGCAGCCAATAGGGTTGCGTTCTGAGCATAGGTTTTGCATGAGGTGAAACACGTGTAAGTCACGTGACTTCTAAAAGGTGAATTTGTCGAAGAGCGTTGTTGCACTAGTGACGAGCGTTCGAGAATGAGCATAAGGGTCGAAGAAGATAGGGGCTTTGAGAGCGTTTGTAACACTACCCCCTTCCTGTGATGAGGCTCCTGAATCATCAAGCCGATTCATCGGTATATCTTCTTCGGGTATAGAGCATATGTTTTCTTGTTTTATTTGGAATAGACCGTTAAAGTCCGCGAAATTCATTCAGAGTGGACGTGGTGCTTGTGGGAATTTTTTGTGAAACTCGGTGATTGCCAGAGGCACGTTCGTCAGATTCGACTTCTTTTCCCATGTCCTATCTTCGTCAGAATATCCCTTCCAGTGAACGAGGTATTCGAAGGATCTTCCTTTCATCCTTGAATCGATGACATAATCGACTTCGTATTCCTCTTCGCGATCCTCCGTTACAATGATTAGTCCGGGTCTTACGGCATCCTGCCCTGGCAACCTTTCCTTGTACGGTTTCACACGTGTGATGTTCACCACCGGGTGTATCCACATTGACTTCGGCAATCTCAGTTCGACTGCGTTTGGTCCTTTCATATCAGTTATTTCATATGGTCCGATCCACTTTTCTGTCATCTTCTTGGATGCACGTGGCAACCTCAGATTGTCAGTGGCGAGCCAGACCTTGTCTCCTATTGCATATTTCGGGACATCGGAACGATGCTTATCCGCTTGTTCTTTCATGTGGGTTTGTGCCTTCTCAAGGTTGGCACATGTTTCTTTTAACATATTTTCCATATTCACTGCCTATTCTTCGGCTGCGGGTGCTTGCATAGTGCGCTGTTCGATTCCCATCCTTGGGACGTAAGAGCGTGTGACTTCGAAGGGTGTCTTTTTGGACGCCGTGTGCTTCTTTGCGTTATACGAGAACTGTGCGATCGGTAACCAATCTGACCATGTGTCTTGGTTCTCTGAGCAATATAGCCTTAGGTACTGTCCTATCTCCCTATTGATGCGCTCCGTTTGTCCATCCATTTGTGGATGATGCGCGGTTGACATAGATGTTTTTATCTTTAATGCGTTGCATAAGTCTTTCATGAGGGTGGATGCGAATTGTGGTCCGCGATCTGAGATGATAGATGTGGGTAAGCCATGATGCTTCCACACGTGTTGCATATAGAGTTTCGCTAAGTCAAGC
Source organism: Zangia roseola (assembly GCA_038090095.1). Lineage (NCBI taxonomy): Eukaryota > Fungi > Basidiomycota > Agaricomycetes > Boletales > Boletaceae > Zangia > Zangia roseola. Next base: position 522 of record JBBPMD010000821.1, on the reverse strand, counting down.
GAAGAACATGTTTTGTTACATGGAGCGAATTCGACTTCTTTTGAGAATCGATCCACGACTGTGAGAATTGCGTCGAATCCGTTTGACATAGGTAGATCTGTAATAAAATTGGTGGAGATGTGCTCCCAAGGTTTCTCAGGGACCTCTAAGGGTATGAGTTTCCTGGCAGGGGCTTTATTGCCCGTCTTGCTTCTAGCGCAAGTCTCGCACCGTGAGACATAATCTTGTATTAAAGTTTTCATAGCTGGCCACATGTATGACCGTGAGACCAGTTCATAGGTTTTCTCGTAACCAGGGTGTCCGGCTACTGGGTTTTCATGGTGTAGTTTCATAACTTCCATTCTGAGTGCATCGGGTATGAAGATCTTTCCTTCACGTTCTAAGACCCTTCTCTCTAGAATTTCGTATTTTTGTTTTTCTTGTAGCGACTTGACGAACCCCGACGGAAGTCGGACCGTGGCTTCGCGGATTTTAGACAACATGTCATCTCCATCATCGGAGATTAAGACCACTGTGCTTCTT
>JBBPMD010000820.1:0-13285 GCA_038090095.1 Zangia roseola | reverse complement strand
GGCCACGATATTCACAAACAGCGAGTCGCTCGCCATTTGGAGAGAAGCGGATGCTCGTAGCCGTTTCGCCGAATTGGAGAGGGCCGACCAGTTGTTCTCCTGTCGCAATGTCCCAAATGCTCGCTGTGTTTTGCCAGGTCCCCGTCGCTATTCGGGTCGAATCGGGCGACACATCCACTGCCCTCACGTCGTACCCACCCTCCACTTCGATGATCTTTTTCTGCAGCTCCGAATCCCAGACACTCGCTCCATTTTCAGTTCCACACGCTATCCGTCGGCCATCCCTCGATACCGAAATGGCTCTCATTGCGGGTCCCGTCTGCTTAGCAACTTCCTCACTTTCCGCCACGTTGAACCGTCGAATAGACCCATCTCGATTGCCACTGAAGAGATGTCTTCCATCGACGGAGAACGCAACCGCGAGTACATCCCCGGACCTGCCTGTATCAAGAAGCATCACATCGTCTTGTTGTGTTGTCAGTGTCATTCAGCCGCTCCTCCAAACTGCTACTACCCACCGGTCTTGGTTTGCAACATCACATGGGCCACACAACAGAGGGTTGGAACTTGGAAACGATGAGCAGTATTGTGGCGGTGCGCGTAAACACCGTTTCCCTTCATAATTATATAATGATCTCTTTGCGAGCGCCTCGTGTCTTTGGCGCCTGTTCTCCGTCGGGTCCACTACATGTGCAATCCAAATGGAGAATCCTTCGCGGGACCGCAATCAGTACGCCTCCCTTCATTTCCTGGCTGCGCTCTTCGTTCTACTGCCCACTGTCATGTTTCCTTCTGAGTACAGTTCGTCAACGCGGGGGTCTCATACCCCTCATACTCCGATCCAGTATCTCTCTTCGGCACCGCGGCTTGACCGCTCAGTCTTGTCGCAAGGGCAGCTTACTTCTCGAACCTGGTCCATTGAGACAAGAATGAACTTGGGCGTCGGGAAAACGATGTCTTGCGCAGGACACGCCAGCGACTAGCCTTCCAGGCAAATCGCGTGGGACCCACGGAGTTCACCATACTCTGCCATCAGCCAACTCAGGAAACTCATTGACTGTCCTCCACTCGTCGTGTTAAGACAACGAAGGAAGGTACGCTATGCAAGTACAGCGATGCTTGCCCCGCAGCCGGTTTGGTTCCACCGAAAAATATGTGTGGTCTAAATGTTGCCCTCGAGGTCTCGCATGCGATGCCGCATCTACGGAAAGTCGGTAACGAATGCATCCCAACCCATCATTAGCCGGAAGCTACCGTCGTCCCACCCTGATCCGGACGACGACGGTAGCTAAGAGCAAATTCCTATCGGAACTCTATGCACTCCGTCTTTCACTTGACATGACATTATCGCGGGATCACCGTCATCCGATCAAAGTACTATAAAGTCGCAACGGACTGCGCGCCTGCAAAAAGGTGGCTGTTTGATCGTGACTGAACGTTTACTGAACCAGAACACTTGACTCGAGGGCCGAGTCGTGGTACTTTCCCTCCATCCTCACGCACTCCATTCAAGCCGTTCTAGGAGGGAGGATGTAGCAAATTGCGGCGTCCTTGGATCTCCTATTTGAACTGAAATTCCAAAACTGTGAAACTGGTATGTCCTGAATATTGCCTGTATGGTAGTGTTCAGTGGCGCGGCGCCAAGCGATCGATACCCACAACAGCTTCGTCGCATCAACGGTTTAACCAGTACTTGAAACACGGGTCTCCAGCATCATAGCACGAAATACATCCCAATCATCTTCCCGCAAACCTGTGTGATCTGAGTCCAACATCAGCCAATACACATACACTGTGGCCGTAACAATGAAGGTTATTTCCGAAGGCTCTGCATGCCGTCCGAATCATCTAGGATGAATCCACCACTTATTTTCCAATGGATTGTGAATAGATTGGTGGGGTGATGTCGAAGGACGTATCGTGTCCAGTGTGCAGCCCAGGGTAAACGATGGGGCTCGGGATAAGACTCTTCCTGCTTCGCCGAAACATGTTCCTCAGTTCGAGTCCACCGCTTTTGAACACAACCGTCTAAAGCGGGCGCCGCATTTCGGACAAATATACGGAAAATGATATCCACCCACCCGTTCCGGGATGGTCGCGTCATGTGAAGCTTCCGGTCCGTCTTCATAGAACCACTCGGAGATAAACCAACCAATCACCATTGGTGGGTTATAATTAACAGTTTGCCGCTGAAGCGATTAGGATCGTTGACAACTTACGTTCACCATCCCGTCACCGATGATTCGTACAGAGGGCAAGATCGCACATTCACCCACTCCAGGGTCTCCACGGAACATCAACGAGCTTGAAAAGCGTGATGAGTACGCTAACCGAGACACCTTGGAGCTCGAGATTGCACAGTGTGCAGCGGCAGGCGAGATATCCGAGTATACAGTGACGATCGAGGGGGAAGAAAAGACGACGTGGTTTGTTTGGCTGCTGGTTTGTTGTTGTACCATTTCGGGCTTGCTCTTTGGTGAGTCAGTTCTAGCGGAGGTATGGTGATGCCCACTCATTATTTTAGGCTATGATACGGGTGTCATTTCTGGTGCACTGGTGACTATTGGGGGCGATCTGGGACCGGCTGAACTCTCCGATGGGCAGAAGGTGTGGACGTTTTCGGTGAATCTGATATATCGTTGTTTTACTTTTTTTTCTACAGGAGTTCATCACCTCTGCGACCACGTTGGGGGCATTGTTGGGCGGTCTTGTTGCAGGTGCCATGTCCGATTGGACAGGTCGGCGACTTGTTCTCGGCATAGCGGACGTCATCTTCATCGGTGGTGCTATTGGACAGGCTGTCTGCCACACCGTATGGAGCATGGTGAGTGTTCATCATTCTTCCATACATCGGGACCCGTCTTTCTACCCTATATAGATCGGCGGTCGTTTTCTTATAGGTATCGGTGTCGGCCTCGCATCTTGTATAGCCCCACTCTATATCCAAGAACTCTCTCCAACGCGTCTGCGAGGTCGAATGGTTGTTTTGAACGTTGTCATGATCACCTTGGGGCAGGTCATCGCGTACGGCATCGATGCGGGCTTCGCAAACGTGAACGGTGGATGGCGGTGGATGGTTGGCTTAAGCACGATTCCCGCAGGATTGCAACTAGGCGTATTGGCGTTCCTGCCCGAGTCTCGTAAGAGGTTTAGCTAGTCAATCGTGTGTATCACGCTGACCCAACGCAAATCTTCCGGTAGCGCGTATTCTGATACGGAGAGGAAATATGGAAGCTGCATACAAGGTGCTTGCTCGCGTGTACACGACGGCCACTCCAGATCAAGTTGATCGCAAGGTAAACAGCAGTGATGTCACTAGGAACTAACCTTTCAGCGCTCATTATGCAGTAGCTCAGTGTACTTCACGCAACCGTTCGACAAAGCATCGAGATCGCCAACTCGACTACATTCTGGCAGCGCCTCGGTTCGATGTTATGGATTCCAGCCAACCGCCGTGCACTCAGTGCGTTTCTACGACTCGCGCTTGTTTCTTTGCATTGTCGACTAACGTACCTCACTAATGGGAACAAGTCGTCGCCTGTGGCATGCAGGCGTTTCAGCAATTATGCGGATTCAACACACTCATGTATTATTCGGCGTCGCTGTTCCAGGAGATCGGTTTCAACCAGCCCACTGCAGTTAGCCTTATCATCTCGGGGACCAACTTTCTATTTACCCTCGTGGCGCTCAAGTTCGTTTTTCCAGCGAGCCGTGTTGCGATGGCTTTGATCGTGTACTTACCTTGATTGGTTGTAGATGGATTGATATCGTGGGTCGTAGGCGCATCATGTTATGGTCTGCCCCTGGCATGATCGTTGGACTGACCTTGGCTGCTATCGCTTTCCGCTGTACGTTCTAGAGTTGACAGGACTCGAACCCCCACTGAGACGCTCATTTCCCCTAGTCATGACTGCACACACGGATAATGTGCTTGTCGCAGGCGCGCACTACTCACAAGTCTGGTCGGCTATAGTTTTGTTGTCAATGATCATCTTTGTTGCATCGTACGCGAGCGGATTAGGGAACGTACCCTGGCAACAAGGGGAGCTTTTCGGATTGGAAGGTGTGTCTACAGCGATATCTTTTTCGACGGCTTGATCAGCTTATCTCATTACCTCCCATTCCTTAGTGCGCGGCATTGGCACTTCCCTCGCGACAGCGACAAACTGGGGTGCCAATCTCATCATCAATTCAACCTACCTTTCTCTCATGGCTGCGATTACCCCTTCGGGAGCGTTTGGATTCTATGCCGGACTGTGTCTCCTCGGTTTTGTGTTCTGCGTGTGGTGTTTCCCGGAGACGGCCGGGTTGAGCTTGGAAGAGGTGAGGTGGGTGTTTGAGGATGGGTTTGGGATTCGACGGAGTAGGCAGTTGAGGGAGAGGAAACAGGCGATGAGAGATGGGATTGAAGGAGGTGAAGGAGCGGGTAAGGGCCGTGATAAGGAGAGGCATGATGAGATGTCTTGACCTGACGATGAGGTACAGTGCAGCAGTGGCAGTCTATTTCAGTGGGGAATGCAAGCCCTGTTGCGAGCGACCACAAGAATCCTTAATTCGGCTGTGGCGGACAAAGGAGAGTCATTCAGATCGATGAAAAAGACTGACCTGTTGACTAGGTCACCGTGGTCCTGCGGAAGAGAAGCATTAGGATCGGAGTCAGTGGGGCACGAGGCACACGTGTGAACTACGTCGAAGAAGAAACGTTCCGGGAGTGTCCTGCGGGTACCCAAGAACGCCAATAGTTCCCCAAGGGAGACGAGTGCCACCATAACCAGCTGTCAAGCACCCTTTTAAACGTCTGGATAATCCCAGAAAAGGGGAGGGAGGCGCCGGAAATGCACGGGTAGGATCTTGACACGATTTGACTTCGGAGTTGGGAAGGGTGATGGTCTAGGCGTCTATCCGTCTAACAGGCAGGGAGGAATCGAGTAAGAATACACACTGCAGACACGAGGCGCCTACGAGAAAAATCAACAAGCAACACGCCCGCACACTACACCGGAACACCTTCCTAGACACTTTGAACTATACATCCTGCACTATTGGAGGGAATGTCGGAGACCAAGACTGGTGGGTAATGGTTCAGACGAGTGACTGAATTACACTCACAATGCAGGAAGATGGCCCAATCGTGCTGGACACCAGGGACTCTGTAGATGTGTTCTCGGTTGTCTTTGACCGCGACGGAAAACATCTCTGGACCGCAAGTCGGGATACGCTTCGGCGGTTTCGACTTAGTGACTGCCAAGAGGTGGCAAACTGGCAGACGCAAGAGGGCACTGTGTACGCCATTTCGATATCGAGTGATGGCCGATGGGTAGTATGCGGTGGACACATTGGAGCGAGTGTCTGGGACTCGCAGCTTCACAGCAAGGTGCGCTACGTGGAGTACTTGAACATGGTGGATGCGGTGGACATGTCACCAGATTCGACGTGCTTTGCCACCGGCACAGATTGTGGGACGGTGATCATTTGGGATATTTCGACAACGGACGACGCGTACGACATGCTCGTCGGGCCGTTCCACGTCGGCAGCAACTTGAAGGTCAACGGCGTCCGTTTCTCTCCCAGCGGGGACCGAATTGCCGCTTGTGTAATGGGAGGCCCAATCCAAATCTTCGATAGTCACACTGGTCGCGGACTACTCACCATCGACACCAAGACATCCGCGGAAACCCCAGTCACTCCACTCGCATGGTCAAAGGACTCGCAGCAAGTATTCGTCGCGTGCTACGATCATACAGTCAAGTCTTTCGATGCTTCAACGGGGTCAACGCTTGCAGAATCAGGAATTATCAAGGACTACGATGGCGCGCTCACGTCGATTGCTTTAGCCGAGAATGGACGATTCATTGCAGCGATTGCGGGCCGTTATATTCTCTTCTTGGATGCATCCACTCTCACTCGGATTGGACCTGTCATCGACTCGGAGGAGTTCGGAACCCACTGGAGCTCAATTGCCCTCTCCCCGGATAGTACCTATCTCGCAACAGGATGGCAACGGGCTGGCAAAATCACCATTCGTAACCTCCGTTCCATCCTCCCTGAGGTCTTCGGAGATGTAAGTAGCCGCGTGTGCGTCCTGTTGTTCAATAAACAAGTAACTCCTCAATAGATATCCACGGATGCGAACACAAATGACGAGCAGCATACAACCTCGGGCGGTGACGAGAACATGTCTCCCGCCCGCGAATCCCATGCCGTACGATCCCGTCATTCCATCGTCACAGCGATCCCTCTGACATCTTGTTCGTGTACCGACTAGTCATCCACTCACGCCGATATCGATCTCCTCGAGGTATGCCTTTTCCCGGTTCTTTTTCCAGCGAGTTTTCACGATGCTATAGCTCGAGGTTCCCTCAAACGCACCTGCGCCTGTGTTTGACTATGACCAGGTTTCGTGGCCGTTTGACTCTATTTTTGTTTCCGCACTGACGTTGTCGCAGCCACCGTCTCCTACCTCCTCCGTTAATCCTCGGGTGTATGAACCCCCTCCAATATCCTCGTCGTCACATCTCCCACGGGTGACTTCTCCTCCCACCCGTCCTGAGGAACGTTCGGATGTCGTTGGCCCATCCAAGCCCAGTTCAACGCTCCAGAAATGGCTGAGGAGAATAGGAATGAGTACGGATGACCGAGCCAGTCGAGATGCTGCAAAGTCTAGTCCTCCCGCCGACCAATCCAGCTCGCCGTCTCCATTACGAGGCAACCACCCTCGCTACCAACATTCGACGATGGCCGAAATGCGGGAGGCGGTGAGCCACGTTTTTGGTGATCGATCGATCGGTAGTGTCTCACACAGTGTTTAGCGAACAGTCGTTGTACTTTCTGGAGAAGAGCGATATAATTTCCTTACGTATTTCTTTCGAGGGAGGCCGCAACAGAGACGGCCGGCTATAACGCCAATTCCTTATGAGCCCCCCGGAACCAATGTTTCTCAAGATGCAGTGGCCGAAAATCAAGTGGCGCCTGTACGTCCCTTCTCTTTCGATGCACGGATCGTGTCTCTATAGCTGACATTCGGTTAGCCACAGCCAGCACACGATCCACCTCGGCCCTCGAGCGGGGAAATTTCCAAGACGGTTAGTACACCTTCCTCAAGCTTGTATGGAAGATTTAGAACAGTGAAACAGTGTGACCGAGATACGAACAGAGTTGGAGATCCTCCGAGGCTGTCGATCTCACTACCAAAATGTCTGGCCTGCGCACAGTCAACGAGTGAAGAAGGGACGCATTGACCCAGGTGAGATGACAAGTAAGGTTGGACGTCCTAGTCCGGGTCCGAGTACTTCAAACACATCAATTAATATCAGTATCAATTTTTTCGTCATATTGGACCGACATTACACGCAAAGGGGAGGTAATTTGTGATTTGATCATCACTTGTGATACCGATCTTGAATAAATTCATCGTATCAGATACCCTGCTGGCAGCCCGGATGGTGAACTGCAGTGCGAGAACATGGAAATAGTCCTTGGTTGAGCGTTGAACGGCGGAGGAGGGAGGCAATATTTGTCCTGAATATGTAAATGTAGACAACAGTACAGGAGCTCGAAGACAAGAAAACATGGAGCGTGAATAGACTCACGCTACGAATGATGCCGAGCACGACGAGGAATCAGTGACGTGCGCCGCAGGCATACTTGAACGTGCTCACTTCCTTATATGTGTGAACACGAAGCCGAATCCATGCAACGCTGAGGCTCGTAACATGCACGATGCGTCTGCACACCTTGAGACTTACTGTAGTATGTAGACCATCCAACCAGACACGCGCGAATTCGATCCCCTCGCTCATCTTGGTCGTCCGTTCACTAGCAAACGATGTCCATTCGTACTTCCCGGTGACTACACACTGTCTTTTTCCATCCCGGACACGAGCCTATGGGGTTCACCGACTTGGATATGGTGGTCCATCCTCAGCCTTCGTCTGGTCATGCATGCATGCGCCCTGGGTACCTCCTCTATCCTTCCTCCAAGTACACTCCTTACCTGGGCGAAGGAACGGCACGGGTGACCGGCGTGGGCCAGTTGAACTTCTTGACCGAGCAAGGTCCTTGGCAGCTAGACTATGCTCAGCAACAGAACTGATACGTACATGGTTTGATGAACCACAATCAAAACGACCTCCCAAGTTCTAATAATTTCCTATTCACCGTTTCGTGCAGTGGAGGGGGGATGGAGAATCAGATACCCGAGAATTCGAGCATAAATACGATCCTTGTTGGTTGTAGCCGTGTCTTCGTATTATACAGTCAATATGCGTTCAAGGCGTCGAGATTGACACAATCCAGTCCTTTCTGCAGGGGAAGACGATCTCCTCCACCGACACGCATACTTGATGTTGGAGTTCATGTTTGCGGCTGGTCAACCACATTGGCACGAACCATTGTCTGTCGGTTCATGTTCAAACCAAGACAATGACATACAATTTGTGCATTCACCCCGACTAGACATTCGTGAGCAGAAGCTGGTGCCATGGATTTCGAGCGTACACGCATCAACTACCACCACCATCATGAAATAGCAGGAAACCGGTCCTCATAATCCGACATGATAATGGCCTCCAACGCATTGACCTCCCTCACAGCCATGATGTTCTACACATGCCAACGCGTCAGCATCACACGACCACGACACAGCAAATCGACGAATTCTACTCACATCGACCAACTCGTTGGGCGTTGCGTTGAGCGCGAGTTGACACCACCTCGAAAGACCGGGGAGTAACCCAGCCAGACGGATTTTGATCTCGTCCTTTTTCTCCCCACTAGGGCCTGCGCCGAGTTGACCCGACATCGACTGTGCTTGCGCCTCGTCTGGGTTGGGCGCGTTCACCGCGCTGGCGCTGTCGACAAAGACACGCGAACGAAGGCCGTCCATCAGTACCTCAGTCGCGCGGTCGAGTGCACAGCCAAGTGCGTGGGCGAAATCCGGTCCGGATAGATAATGGTGGGTCTGTGCGAGCAGCGCGCTAAACTGTGGGTCAACGTCCAAAGCTCCGTGGGAGGTAGGGAGTGAGTCGGACTTGGCTACGGATGGTGCGGATTGGAAGCGGAGCGCGGGGGAGATTGACGAGGATTGAGATGCGCGAGAGCTCAGGTCCGACTCATGGGCATGAGAAGATGGGGGTGTAGGGAAGGCACCAAGGCGTGGTACGGGGCTCTCAATCGGAATTGCGGTCGAGCGAGTCAGTCCGTCGTAGGCAGTTTCTGAAGGATGTATGGGTAACTCCGTGTCGCCGCGTGTCCAGGAGGAGCGATTCGGGTTAGGACTTTTCGATCTTAAACGATTAACACTATCGTGCACGCTTTCTCGCGGTATTGAAAGTGCACCGCCTTGTGCGAGGACATGGGCAGTTGTCTCCGGCGTTGGTGGAAGAAGAGATGGTAAAAATCTTGAATAAGAGGGAATCAAGGAGTGTTCTAGAAGGTGTTAAACCACTCACCTTGCGCCAAGTTTACTCCCGGTATCGTCCGTTTCCACGCGGCGTCGAACATCCATAAAGAGCGAAAATAGCTCCGTGGCAGAGAGTTTAGTCTTGAGTGAAACACTAGACGTGAAATGTCAGCATGCAAAACAAGGTTGAGGAGAAACCTGACGAGAACACGGTCGTGTGTAACGTTGACAAAAAACACGAGGAACCGCATACACTCGTACCACGAGTGAGCGTGTCCCCATGCGGGACCCAGACGTAGCAAGAAACCATGCACTTACTTGTCGAAGACGCTCTCGACATTACCCCTTACCCTCGCAGCGACGTCTTTCCAACCCACGTGTAATACCCACCAAGAAAGCGTGAGGAAGCGAAGCTCCGTCGCCTCAGAAACCGCCCCCAGCTGTTCACCCTCTTCGTCATTCTCTACGGTTTCGCCTAGAATCCATGCCGGCCAGATCGCTTCCACATCCACGATCCTAGCCACTGCTTCCCTGGCGAGGATTCCAGTGAGTGAGAAATGTGGTATGTTATCGCGTTCACGCTCTGCACGGTCGGAGGCTCGGACAGAAGCAATGTAACGACTGCGTCCAAGAAGATTGAGCTGAACGGATGTGAAGAGGGAAACCAGAGTAATCGTATACAGCGTGGTCATCGTGCGGGTGAGTGCTTGGGTGGAGTTAGCCGGAGGTGTATAATCAACAACGTCAAACCCCACCGAGAATTTTGACTTCATTCCATAATTGATTCTTGGTTCGTGAGTTCGCGGAGGTCCCTGAAACTTCCGTATTCCGTCCACTGTGGCTGAAAGAGGAAGATGCCGATGTGATGGAGTCTGACAACAACACAGGGAGTTCGGATCGAGTGAGGGGACCTTCAGAGGCTGACATTTTCTCAATCCAGCTACCGGATACTGCAGAGGCACGATCGGCGTCGGCGCCAGACCCAGAATAGGAGGAGAAAGAGACGGAGGCAGTGTCCGAGTGCACATCGGAGACAGAGCTCACATCGGACACGGATTGTGAGCGCGGCTGATTTTGTGAGGGAAGAAGCGTACGCGAACGGGAGGCACGCGAAACGGACTGGAGCTCGTTGGTGAGCGCTTCGACGTCCATGTCTTCGAGGATTTGTGAAGCGAGAGAGGGTATAAGGGCCATGATTGTGAAGCAGACATCATCATGAGTTGATTGGAAGCGGCGTCGAAGACTGTCGCCCGGGGAACAAATGTGAGGTGATGAGCACGCTGGAAAGCGAACAAGACACACTTGTCTCTGGCAAGCTTTTCTCTGAGCATCTTGTCCTTCATTTCCTCGAGTCTCTCGTTAATATAAGCGGCGAGGACATAGGAACCACATAAAAAGGTGGCAGACTGGATGAAGCCTTTGCGCCGTTTGTGCACATATCGCTGGATCGTGTCGAACATGGTACAGTGAGAGCAGCTCTCTTTTGCTTGCTGCCAGTGATCGTGCACTTTGTATTACATAAGTTCATCACGTGAACACACCTACACCATTTACTACATTCTAATTTCTCGCGCAACCTCTGGGTCAACTGCGATACTGGTGCGAGAGAGGATGTCACCCAACTAGTAATAACCTCCCTCAGCGGACGGTTTCACTACCCACTACAAAATGTGTGACGTGTGCACCTTCAATCAAGAATAAGGAACATACCTGACTAACCCCACTTCCGACTCAAAGAAACTGACCAGCTTCTCGATCGTTGGGGCGATGTGCGGCAATTTATTCGACGATGAGATAAGGCTCTGGTAAGTTTGGATCCATGGATAAACTTTAGTGAGGTTGGCTGAGGATCTATGACGCATTCGATCCAGAAAGTGCGTTCTATCTCCGGAAGATTATGGACCTTTGTTATACAGAATTTGAAGTGAGCACGCTATCGGATATCATTTCCACAACATCATAGGCGCATTGATGTTCCATAGAACGCAGATTCTGCAGCTCATACTCTGAGCGAGGGTGCGTATAGTTTTCGGTGTTTGTATAATTTCCGTTGGTACAAGCCCTCTACTCTGTCGGAATCTACAATGTCAAGAATGTATCTTTGCGTCTACAGTGATATCAATTCACAATATTGCTCACAATGTCTGAAGAAATATTGGGACATGCGGTTGTAGGAACTAACGAGTGGCAAGAATGCTATGGGTGGTCCACACTGAGGCACTTGATCTCGGTATATTATCCAAATTGCGTCAATCCATCCCGCCTGCATTACCACAACGGTAGCATACCGTCCACGCGGGTACCGAAATGGCAACCATATCTCTCCCAGTGGCGGAAAGTTGCTGATTCTAATCCGATGCCCTAAGTCTTTCAATGTAACCTCAAGAAAAGTATGCTCACCGTCATGGTATTCCGTCTGCTCGTGGCTGGCTGAGGCGGATCGTTCCCTGGCAGTGGCTGACGGATCTCAGTTGTCACAACTTGACCCATGTGCCAAAAGAGAAAGAACGTACAAGAACTGACCGGATTTCATCGGTTGGATCTTGAGTAGTATCAGCATGGGAAGTGTCTGGTGGTGGTTCATTAACGACTGGGGTGGTCATAGGGAGTGTCTGTTGCGGCCCCCGAAAATAGTACGTGAACCAATTATATCGTTGCTCTCCGTGGGGTGCAACGTACATTCGCTAGGGTTATTGTGAGAGATGTTGCATATTAATTACGCGTCAAAGGAAGATGACCCTTACCTCGTCCCGATGAGCGGCAGCTATAGTCGGGCGCTGTTCGTGCGGGGGACTGTTTCGTGATGGTAGCGGCGAGCCCAATGGGTCAGCGGGTGAGCTAGATTTGGCAGGTCGTTGACCGGCTCGTTCCTCCTTTCCCCTTCGTATCTTCTTCATCCTTTTCCAAAGTGTTGAACGGCCATTGGGTACGTTGACGTCTCCAGGCGGATGCTCTGGACGCGTTTCCGGAGGGGAGGTCATAGGCGTAGCGGACAAGGATGGATGGGACACATCCACTGGCAGTACCTCACTCGCTTGAAGACGAACAGAGGCGGGTGGGGACGGCGGCTGCGGCAATGTAAAAGACGGAAACAAAGAGAATAAAGCAATTACGGACTTGATCGTAGTCAAATGCAGATGCAGGTGCGGGCGCGCCGGATGGTACCTCGAACTATACTGTCGTCAGAATTGGTATGGAAGAATACGGATTCGGATGAGGTCGTACCTCGAGGCCGTCGTCATGGTAGATTCGAGAGTCGTGGCGAGTAGATGGCTTGTGTGAGCGCATAATGAGAATGTCAGGTGTGCTGTTGTGATGACGGAACGAGAGGACGTACTGCGTCAGAGTGGCGAGAGTTGTTCTTGCTACCCGAGGATGCATGCTGGCCCGCTGGCTCTTGCTCCTCGACAGTAGATCCCTAATGAATAGCGAGTTATTGGTTAACAAGTGAGGTGCATACATGAACACTTGCACTACCAAAGATGTCCGGAAGGAGGGTGCTGAGATCGCAGATGACAACTTTCCCGTCCTGTCGACCCATGGCGAGACAGGTGCTATCAGACGAGAGAGTGACCGACTGTATGCTGACGGCCTCCGCGATGGTGGGACCAATTTGGGCAAGAGTAGATGCATCCAAGAATGAAATTGAGTTGTCCGCCAGGGCAGCGATAAATTGCCCTAGAGCAATGGACTTGACACCATCGATGACCTGTGACTCGGCTACGAGAGATCCCGTGGATGTATCGAACGACTTGACTTTCTTGTCGTTGCAAGTGGCAAATATTCGTCGCCCGTCGTTCGTCCATGCAAGTGGAGTGATTGGGTTATAGTCGGTCGCCTTTGTGTCGAATGTGACCAATGTGTGACCGGTGTGACTGTCAAAGA
>JBBPMD010000819.1:0-13318 GCA_038090095.1 Zangia roseola | reverse complement strand
ACGTCGTCGCAGCGATTGAACACTGCGACGGCACGGGACCGAGCGTGCAAGTGACCAAGGAATGCGGCGAGACAAGGGAGATGCACTGGTTGAATTGGGTTAACCTCGAGTGAGCATGCGTGATGACGTAGTCGGATATATCTGACTCGGTTGCAGATGGACCGAGCTGGAGGAACAGCCCACGGACGACTCGGCACTTCGGCGCGTTCAACTGGATGTGAGGCTAGCTGAAGTGGAGGGCGTGTTGCAATCGCTTCTGCGGCTGACCCAAGGCCAAGACCTCGATTCCACTTCATCGCTGAATGGATGGGATGGTTGGCACGTGGTTGAGGTGACAAAGCCTATCATTGCAGGTCATTCGTTTGGGGGAAGTCTAGCTGTAAGATGTTTGCTTGATTCCCAGTTTGCATGTGGCCTACATCACACGCTAGATAGCTGCTGCCGTGGATCATCGCTTTGACTTCAGCCATGTCATCGTTTTTGATCCTGCTGTACACCGTACGTCACTCCAAACTTTGAGTCTCCTTGGGCTTATCCTTATGCCCAGGGCTGGCACCATGGGAGATGACAATCTCGAAACCACTGCTTGCCATCAATTCTCAGGAATACGCATGCGGGGACGAGTTTACCAAACTGCTTGCCATGATGCTACGTGCGGAACAGCACGCAATATACGTTATACGTGGGTATGAGTGCACTTTGTTAGGCGCGATGAATGACGGTTTGCCTCGTTTACAGCTGGAGCGACGCATCCGTCGTTTAGTGACGTCTTTTTGATATTGCCAGATCACATCAACCGGTGGGCTGGTTTGGAGGCCGACCCTTGGCATGTTGTTCACCGGACAATTGACGAGACCTGTCGGTTCTTGGAGGACGAAGAAAGCAACGCACATCATACCGTCAAGTGTGTGAGCGGTCTGTTTCGGATGGACGATGGCTTCGGTCTCGGGAATTTGGTGAGATGCCGCGTTGATAACATGTCCGTCTGACTCGGCCAGGCCACGAGGATTGGTGTTCTGCATTGTTGTGATGTCAAGGGTGGCTGTGGATGATATTGAAGTACATATGGCTGGAATGGATTAAAAGTAATGTGAAGACTGTCTTGGTATGGTACAATTGCTTGTCATGAGAACGGAGATAAATAAATAGATGCGATGCGACGGGGCGATCCGGGATTTGGATCAATTCCGTTGTCTTGACCGTCTGCCAGTCCGGTTGAACACGGCAGTGGCATCCAAGATGCGCTTCAAGTGCCCCATAAGGTCCTTGGCAAGAAAGACGCTCCCATTTTCCGGTTCGTAGCGGAGTGCATGGTCGTCAAGGGGTTCAAGCACCCTGAGCTCGAGGGGGTGAACACGCGCCGAGTAGGAATAACGAAACATGGACACGAATTCGTGTCGAAAGACGTCAATGTCTAGTAACGGGGTCCCTGAGACATCTGTGCCAGTCTGTCCAACCACTTCGAGTACGCGGGAACCACTAAGCGGCAGACACGGACAGGAGGACGGTGCAAGACTCACGTTGGACGAGACATATGTCACCTTGTAACTTTGCGAATGCAAATATGGGGTGAGTTTGCTGCCCAATGTCAAAGTGTTTTGACAGCGCAGTGGGAGTGGGAGCAAAGGTGACGGATGGAGCGGACATTTTTTGGAGTACGGAGACCGAGTTGAGAGGAGAGGCTTTAAATAGGGACCATGCTCCGAACATACGTCTTTGTACAGCCTCGGATGTCGGGTGCCGGGTTTCCATTACGATACTGGGGTGGTTTATCATGATGCCAGCGAATATTGCCTCCGATACGGCCTCTCAAGCTCGCCCCCTTTATCTGATAATAATATGCGTGTAGACCCACACTGGTAAGCATCTGGACAGAGTTGGTAAAGTGTGTTTATTCTCTCCTATTTCCCTTTTGTCTCGACCGATTCAGGGGTCTGAGGGAGTGGCGGGCCGGGCCTTGGCCACACCTCCGACAAGCGATGTTCGCGGCGCGTCACCGTACAGGAACGTCGAGGCATCCGTTCATCTCATGTGTGCGGCAGTGTGCCTGTGGTCGCGGCGTCGTGCCGCATCCGCATTGCACGGATCGCACGGTCTGCCATTCGGGCTGTGCATTTCGTGGCGGGCCCTGCCCAGAAAGCGAGGCAAACGGTGTGTCTTGGACTCTTGGTACTGTCTGATATCTACATACTAGGTTAGATTCGGCCGCTCCCGCCTTCTTATCGCTCGCACCAGGAGCCTGAGGCCTAGGCCTAACCGGCGACTCACGAGTGAGATCACTTTTCGGTTGCGTGAGATTTCATGACCGCGGCTTAGACTTATCGATCGATCGTTCGCTAGGCGGGCGGCACGGTTGAGAAAAAAACACCCGCACAGCGGTCCGAATGTGTCATGCGACTCGGGTAGCAATAAACACAAATTGTGGCCACACTGGCAGATTGCCGCCAAACTCTGATTCGGAATAAGACCTCTTCGGTTCAATCACACGTATGTTACTCCATATTTGTCCGGATGCCGACAAGTCAGCACACCGCAGATTAACCTAGGGCCCAATTCAGGTGGCGTGGGCGTGCCAGTAGTTGCCAGTTGCCACGGAGTTGCCACTTTTTTTTACACTTCTCGCGCAGCGGCTCTACATATACATCCCCTTTCTCGTATCAACGAGCTGGTGCTGACGTACTTGGAGTTGTCCACTGGATGCGCGATTAAGGCCGAATGGGTAAGATGCCGCTGACTTGGCAGCCGAATCTCGCAAACAAAACATCCCACAATTCCCACTGGCATTTTCCCGCCGGCTTAAACGAGTACCTTCATGTAGGACATCGAGCTCGAGTGGTAGGTACATTAGATTGGTCCAAACGCGTAACGCCAGATTTCTGCAACCAGAATTCGTGTCCATCAACTTGTCCTCATTTGCTCCATTCCACTGGCACGGCCACGGGTTATATCATGACGATGCAACGTTGAAAACACCAGGGGTATGTGTAATCCGTTCTCTTTCTCGCTCAAATGTCATCGTCCTTGAGCACATATATCCAACTATTTTACTCACACGTGTCGTCTCAGACTATAGTCGCCTTACTGTGTCCTTTGACTCGACGCATCCCTGGAAAAAATTGACACCAATTTGCCAATGCTGACCACGGAGTCAACGGTTGACGTGCGAATACGTCTCAGATCGATACAGACAGGCACTGGATGTTGGCAGATCTCCGCCGGCTGATGGATACCCAGTTTGTGTACTGGCACCATTATAACGCAAGCACACGCAACCTGTCCCGATGACGACTGGTTAGCACATAGGCGGATATGGCCTATAAGGAGCGCAAGCGGGATGACCGAGTCGTTCATTTTCGCTGGCTTACACCTGAATCTCAATACGGACGATCGGGCTCGAGTACTCTGTGCTATTAAACCCCAGCGCGTTGCTATCATAACCACGTGGGCTTTTGGAGTTTATCTATGATCAAGGTGTTCCATTTATATAGCCACTCTCCAACTGAATGTCGGGACAAACAGGAGCCTTGCCAAAGCTTCGCCCACCACGAGCCTTGTTCGTGTCGACACATGATCAGGACCATAGGCCCATCAGACGTTGCATCACATCGCGAGCGACGGTGGCGTGACGAAAATCGCAGTACGTGCGATCGATCTCTTTGGTTGTTAGAATTTCGATTGTCTTGTTGACTCTGGAGTTTCCGTATTTCGAAACGGGCGTGGATCGAGGCTTGACTTGTCTCAAGCGACGGTACGGTGTGAATTGCTTTCGCCCACGTACTTCAATTACGCGCCCTACACATGGACAAGAACCTCCTATCGATTGCCTAGATCGATTGACATGTGGCCCTCACAGGCAGTTCTAGTCAGAGCGTGCGTTCGCACTTTTTCGTGGACACGATACATCCAACGGTTTACAGAGTATATATATACCACGCACTACGATCTCCAAGACCTGCTGGCTCATCTTCCTTGGCCATCCTTTGCCTCTTTTCTGCTTTCAAATGGTTTTCTCGTGACAAGTACATCAAGTTGGCTGTCGATAAGAGGACCATACAAGTCGACATGAAAATAAACGTGATCGTCGCTGACGTATAGTTTGGGGCAGGGGATAAGGAACCAAAGAGCCAAGTGGCGAGGATGCCGCCAGCTTCCGTCATGATGAAGGCGACCGCCACAGCAGTCGCACGTCGGGTGTGGGGTGCGCTGTTGTTCGCCAACCACGTGATTAAAGCAGGCGCTGCACAATATGCCCCGGAGATGGAAAAGAAGAGGGATGCATAGCGGATGTGCTTTGACGTGCTCGCTTCACATGAATATCGGTTAGCATCCTCCTTTGCTGGGTGGTTCCAACGCACCATAAAACATGCTGAAACCGATGAGCTCCAGAGCCGAGAAGAATATCGCAGTGTATCCACGCCATTGGTAACGGTCCGACATGATGGCCGATATGATGGACACTTGAAGCGATGTGAATGGATATCAGGGTGCTCATTGCCAAAGTACGCACGAAGAAAGGTGACCACGAATGGAGGAACGCTCATGAGCTGGGCTTGGTTACCCGCATACCCGAGATCAGCGACGATCGTCGGTTCAAAGCTACCGTTATCGATGTCAGCGTCAGAGAGAGGCAAACAAGACTGCGCTCACAAAGCTAGGCCAAATAACATCGTCCCTGGGAGTGGACCAGTGTTAATAGAGGTGAAACTTGAAGCGATGCACATTACCGCTGAGGAAGAAGACAATGCAGAGAAGCCACACGTGCGGCGATTTGGCCGACCTAGCAACTTCAGTCCAGCTAAAGCTGTCCTTGTCGTTATCCTCCGAAACAGAACCGGCATGTTTCAAGGTTGAAACAACATAGGCGCGTTCTTCCTCCGTCAAGAAACGCGCCTTTTCCGGTGAACGGGGAAGGAGGAAGAAAGATATTACGCCAAATGAGAAGGTGAATAAGCCTTCCTGTCCAGACCCAGGTGCGTCATTCCACATTCGAGTCTCTCTTAGGGAACAACCTACCACGATAAATATCCAGGCCCACCCTGGTTTGCCACCCTTGCCATCCATCAGTTCGATGGCAGCTGCGAGCAAACCGGAGAAAGCGCCAGATAGGGATGATGCTGCGTAGAAGGCTGCAATCCTAAGAAGAACGTTAGATAATCATTTGAGGCTAACTTGGCACGTACCGTATTTGCAGCCTCTTGCGGGGATAGAAGAAGGAAAGATATAGAACGATTCCAGGAAAGAGACCGCCTGCGCAGCATCGATGAATGGAGAAAACGGTATCCTGGAATATCCGAACCTTCAAGCAGCCCCAGGAAGAACCGGCAAGCTAACAATCCAGAATAGTTGGTGACCACCCCTTAACTCCGCTATCAGGCAATGATTGACGTTTCGATGAGTTCAGCTACTCACCTTGCAAGGCAGAAACTGCGCCCCACAGCGTGACCATGGCAGGCAGCATGATGTTAGGCCCCACATGCTATGAAGTCGAAATGCAAACGGAAAGTCTGACTGATCAATTGGTTATCGGTGACATTGAAACTCACCTTCAAAAGCAAGGTGGCTGGAAATTCGGCGGCGATATACGGGCTGATGCATGGTTAGCTGATGCCCGACGACCGGAAGAATGTACGCTGCGCACACGTAAGTCACGGTGAGAGCCACCGAGTACTGTGAAGGATGAATCATCCCGGAAGCATTGATCACCCATAACGTTCGAACACACCTGATAGTTCGACATCGCCAACGACGTTTGCAAACCCACCAGACGAGCGTTCCCGATGTTGGTTCTATCCTGAGTATGACATCGTCATCATCATCGTTTGATACCCACCACGGTGGGACACATCCCATAACGAATCTGGATGCCGAGGGACTACATTGACGTACCAAGAACGCGAGTAGAAAGAAACCCGTGCATAGCGGGAGAATCCACCGATCGAGCTTCCTCCAGACAATAGCCTCTAGCCCAACGCTATCGCTTGGCGATAATTCATAATCTGAGTGAGACTTGAGCTCGTCGAGATCTTTTGGAGCCATCGTCGCATTAACTGCTGGCTAGAGGAGTGAGAGGTTCGACGCCGCAAACAAAATGGGCGTTACGCTCACTCTCGCTCACCTCTCAGCTCGTTTTAAGAGATGGCAAATTGGTCAACCGGTAACTTGGAGGATAGCAGGTTCCGACGGACCGGGAGTAGCGAGGATATCATACAAGTTCATGATTACTCGTCCTAGCAAGGTCAATTGTCTCCACACGTATGGTAGGTGGGGTTCGTTTCGCACTGTGCTGTCATCAAGGCTGTGACATTCGATGGAGACGCGTACACTGATCCGGATCGTAATTTGATGGCACGGACGTAGTGTGTTCGAGCTCCTTGGACAAGATCGAAGGGCCTTGGCAGGCGTTCCAGGGTGTGCCGGATCCCGCAATTGTGTAGGGTCTTTAATGCGTCGCTTTTTTCTACTTTGCAGTGACCGACGCTCCGAGTTACACGAGGTGAACCGACTCCTTAGGTCTTTGGAAAATTTTAAAATATCGTGTCGATGGACGTTCAATGGAGTTGGGGTCCAGGTCAGAGTGTTGTCACTTCAAGGTGCCAATGGGCACGGATATTACGTGCTTACCACCATGTCGTTCGGTAACGACGTAGACTCGAGTCAAGGTCTCCCCCTACTGCCCACAGGCGGCGTGGACACGTTCTTCACTTCTATAACCATTGATGCGCCACGCGAAACTGTGTGGGGAGTCTTGATGAACTGGGGTTCATATCACGAATGGTGAGTCATTCGATTGATTCCAGCCCCATGCCAAATCAACGTTGGGTTGATCACTCCAGGAACCCGTTAATGTGTGTACCACGTTACAGCTTTGAATATGCAACGTGTCTGATTATGGCTTCACTTGACGTTTGTTGGTTACATTGTCGGATGCGAACTGCGGCGCAGTCGAAATTTGTACCTCACTAACCCATTCAAGCAGCCCCTAGCAGCCGTTGAGCTGGCAACCCCTCACGTTGGCTCACACCTGGTTATTTACCCTGTGCACATTCCGCCCTCGTTTGATCCTCCAAAGTTCTTCCCTGCCATTTCAGCCTTCGCCGTCCTCACTGCCCTCGATACTGACAACTACCGTTGCGCATGGAAGAGCATCGCTTATCCATCTTGGGTCTTCTCTGCCGTGCGATGGCAGGCTTTGACCGAGGTAGTGGAGGATGGCAAGAAGAAGACGCGGTATGAGACCGTTGAAGTGCTGGGTGGTTTTATGGCATACTTGGTCAAGCTATTTCTTGCGAGTGGACTGCGAAAGGGAATCGTCGTGATGGCGGAGTGTCTGAAGAAGAGGTCTGAGGATCAGAATCATGCTCAAGATCCCGCTGTCTGATGTATGTATATATGCAATATCACGCTCCGTCGGCTGAACCACAAAGCATGTCTTGAAGCATCCGCTTGGTGACCTTCAAAGACTGCTAGCACGTTCAGTGTAATATCACACTGCAGGTAGCTTGGAGCGTTTCGTGTGTGAATCCGAGTCGCTCAACCCCGGTTTTATACCGTACTATCTTTGATCCGCAGTCGAAATATGTACCTGATTTAGTCACTGGCCTCGTCAAGCAGCCTCCTGTATCTAAAGATTCTGAACAGTCACATCGGTTCCTAGGCCCATCTTATCATTCATCCTGTGCATCCCAGCATTGTTCGACCCTTGGACCAAAGATATCATCGGGTATCTGGGGTTATCAATATATCATAACTTGATCACCACGTTCGGCTTCGATGCCGGTAATTACTGCCGTTAGCCTGCGTACGTGGAACAACAACTACTTGACCAAGACCGCACGGTTCGAATCATAGGCTAGTGGTACTAGTGCATAAGATAGGCCCAAGAAAATATGATCAAACCGTTTTTTGAAAGTTGGCCGCGAGAACGTTCCATGAACCGCAGAGTTTAAGCATGTCCTATCATTCCGATGAACCAGAGTATGCATATTTTTACATGACACTTCCAAGATCTCCCAAACGACGACTAAAACCTACAGGCTATATATATACCACGCACTCTTATCTCCGAGGCCATCTGGTTCATCATCTCTTCGCGATACCTTTCTTGTTTGTTCTTTCTGTTGGTTCTCTTTCCACAGGTATGTCCAGTTGATCAGCGAGAAGATGACCAAACCGATGGACATGCATAAGAGCGTAATTGTCGCGCTCGTGTAATCGGGGGCCGGAGAGAGGAAGCCAAGAAGCCAAGTGGAAAGAATGCCACCCAGTTGGGTCGCCACGTTATTCACAGCCACAGCAGTAGCCCGTCGAGTTTGGGGCGCGCAGTTGTTTGCAACCCACGTTAATACTATGGGCATCGCGCCCATTGCCCCGCTGCACGAGAAGAAAAGTGACGCGTAGCGGACGTGGTTCGAGCGGCTCGCTGTGCGGGGATCTGGGTCAAAGATCTGTATTTCCATGGAGAACAGATCCACCTTACCGTAAAACATGGTCCAACCAATCACCCCCAGAAGAGCAGTGAACATCAGCGTGAATCCACGACAATGGTAACGGTCCGATACGAATGCCACAACAAGGGAAACTTTTGAGTGATATTCAATGAATGTCAAAGAGTTCGTTGTCGAAATACGCACCAACGAAGATAGCTGCGAACGGAGGGGTGCTCATGAGTTGGGCTTGATTCCCCGAGTATCCGAGACTAGCGACGATCGTTGGTTCAAAGCTAGCGAAATGATATCAACACCAGGAAAGAGGCATGGACATAGCCAAGCTTACAATGCTATCCCGTACAACAGTGTTCCTGAAAAATACCAGCGTCAATCAAGGCGAATCCCGGAGGAGGGGAATATTTACCTGCGAAAAACGAAATGACAGTAAAGAGCCATACATGAGGACATTTGGCCGATCTGAAAACTTCAATCCAGCTGAAGTTGTCCTTGTTGTCGTCTGTCGACACAGAACCGGCGCTCTTCAGAGTGGAAACGACGTATTCACGTTCTTTACTCGTGAAGAAGCGGGCCTTTTCTGGTGAACCAGGAAGGAAGAAGAAGGACACCAAACCAAAGGCAATGGTGAATACTCCTTCCTGTCACAGCCGATGAGCACAATTTCACAAGCTATCCAGCCCAACGTACCATAATAAATATCCACGCCCAACCCGGCCGACCACCCGTTCCATTCATTTGGTCGAGGGCTGCCGACAGTAAACCAGCGAATGCGCCGATGAAATTCCCTGATACATAAAAGCCCGCAACACTAGGAAGGACGTCAGGCAGGGTACTACAAGACTGCATCAATGCATACCGTGTCTGCAACATCTTCCTAGGATAGAAAAAGGAGAGATAAAGAACGAGTCCAGGAGTGAGGCCACCTGTTCCAAGAAATCAACGGAAAGAACGGAACTATCTAGGATATGCAAACCTTCGAACACTCCCAGGAAAAATCGGCATGCCAACAACCCAGAGTAACCCTTGACGAGGCCTTGAAATTCATATGAGCGGATGTCTAAGATCAATGAATAGTTGCCCACCTTGCGAGGCAGCAGCTAGTCCCCACAATACGACCATAGAGGGAAGCATGATGTTAGGTCCAGCAAACTGTAATTTCAATGTATATGACCACGGTGTGTATTACAAATGACGTTGCGGTTTACCTTCATGACCAGGGAAAATAGAAATCCGCTGAACATGAATGGGCTAATGCGCAATGAGCTGATGCCGAAGACCCAAGTATTCGCGCACGTACATGTAGGTCACCGTCAGCGCCACGGTATACTGTAGGTTAATGAGCCGGGAGTGAATCATTCAAAGCGCCCAACGTACCTGATAATTTGATAATCCCAATGTCTGTTGAAGGCCGACAATACGTGCATTCGCGATGTTCGTCCTGTCCTGTACATAATCTGTCATTCAAGTGCGTTGATCACGAAAGCTCGCCATCATACCATGGCACAAAGAAGAAAGAAGCCGGTGCATAGTGGAAGGACCCGCCAATCAAGTTTCTTCCAGACGATGGCGTCTAGCGCAGCATCGTCGGTTTGTAGCGATTCTACCTCCTTGAGCTCCTGAAGCCCATTCACGTCATGTGAGGCTTGAGTGGGAGAGTAGAGAGAGGTCTCGGATTTGGACATTTTACACTGGGGGGAAGGGGTGAATTCTCGAAGTATATATGTATATCTCACCACCTGGACCCCTGTTTGGCATCAGGGATGGAGCAATATGGCCAGAAAAACAATTCACACAGGTGACATGAGAGCTGGTGGCCTTCATTTCGTTAATATGATGTCAGTTATCCAAGCGGTTAGCTCACCTAGTCCTGTTATCATCTTCCGCAATCAGCAAGCGCCACAGCCTCGGAAGATTTTGTTTCAAAGACGTAATGCTACACTTTGTGTTTCGTTTCCGTTCGGACCGCATCGGTCATTTCCGCCGTTGCTCGTGTATCGAAGGTGTCACAAACCTCGTTTTCCGACGCCCAACAGAGCATGTGTGAGAGGACCGTCCGAAAGATATGCAGGGTCCGAAGCCCCACTACCCCCGCAGTGTGGACGCGGAGAGGTTGAATAATGATGGCCAAGCTCAATGCCGTTTTCCAAGTCAGGTCCAGATTGACAGGTACTGCCATTGTTATTGCATAGGCTCGGCCCTGAATAATTCTGAGATTCAAGCCGAGAAATTTGACCACGGGATTTGCCACACAGCCTGAGACGAAGTGGGATGAGTCGGTATGATAACTATAGTAGCATTGGCTCAACAATCTAATCATTACATGCCAGGGAGAGCCCGTTGGTATTTGAGATGTTGGGACCTCGTAGGAAGGTACATCTCTATGAATTTCAAAAGTGATGCTATGAAAAGATACGGACTGCTTCTGTGTAATTCAGGAGTAGGGGCATATCATAGTATTATCTCTGAGACGGCCTGGGTGTGATTTGAACCGGGTTCAATCGACGGAAACAGTTCACTTGCATATCAATGACTTGGTTGTTTATGAAGGCGTATCTTCATCTGATCAAGGAAATAAACCGGAACATTCTCCGGGGGTGGCTATGTACACAAAGGACGTCGAGGCGATTAGGTAAGCATCAAAGTATCGCAGCAGGGGACTGATATTCTCACTAAATATCAGTGCTCTAGTAGTGATAGCACCTTTAATTTATCATGTCCCTGGTGTTTAAGTAGCAGTCGTTAATCTTTGCGTATCAACGAGACATTGTACCCTCACGTAATATCTTGAAAGTCTGCGGACAACCTAGTAGTACAACCCAATAATGATACATTACGATCTCCGGTGCCTTCCGGTTCTCTCTTTTCTGGTTTCAAACGGTCCTCTCGCTGTAGGTACATCCAGTTGGCTGTTGAGAGAATCAAAGTACCGATGGACACGATGTGACTGTTCAAGCTGTCGGGTCCGTAGGCAGATATCCAAGGAGAAAAGAGCCTACCTAGCTAGAACAGGATGGAATTGATGATCAAAGCGGCTGCACGCCGATTGTGTGGTATGGTGTTACAAGTTGCTAGCCACGCGATCAATGTGGGCGACCCGGGGAACGCGCTGGGTACAAAGCATAAAAGGGTGCCGTAACCACCAGACTTGATGGCATGATGCGTGATGGGCTCACTAACATGTAATGCATCAGATTGACATCATTCATTCCTGACGCTGGTAGTGATCTGACACGGCGACCAAAACAAGGACCACTTGAGGTAACATAATGAATGAATGCATTAGAACTTACAGATAAATGCGGCAGCGAATAGAGCCGCACTCATGAGCTGAGCTTGGCTACCTGCATGGCACACAACCTTTAAACTAGGAAAAAATTGGTGGTAATCGGAACACGTAACACGCTTCAACAGAACGTAGATACGAGGTCGCATTGGGATCGATATCCGAAGCACTCTTCATCTGGTTAATCATTATGAGCGCTGACGGCGTTCGGGCCAGTCCTGAGCTATGGGATCAGGACATGAAAATGACAGAAACACCTATTTTTCAGGCAGATAAATGGACCACTTGCCGGAGGTCGTGCTTTCATAACTGGTTTCTGTGGATTCCGCTGATTGGTTGACGTCCAAGAGTGTGGTCCGCGTGGAGACTGACCTAGATCCATGGTTCCATTATCGTCCCAGATGTGTACTACAGAGGAACACGACTTGCACGCACATGAAATTGGTCAGATTAATCAAATCGAGATCGTCGTGGCACCCTGGACTAAAAGCAAGATGACATCGTCAGTCCCACATAGGAGCAGCTTGAATAGTGCCATATACAGCCCAGAGGCCACGGTGCGGATCTGTATGAGTGTGTTCAACTTCCCCATACTCAGTACCCATTCAACCTAGTATCCTGCCCGTACACTCTCGGGTCGTGACATTCACTGTGCCCATATTCAAACTACGTCCTAGTAGGTTACGGTTCAGTAAGATCCCGCGTGCAAGCAGACATGACGTTCGAATCACTTACCATTCTCCTCGGAACACGTAGTACGACCCAACCAATCGAGGGGTTTTTGCGGGTCGTGGAGCCGATATTTTCATTTTCAGGCCTATTACTCAGCATCATCCGGACATACGAACCCTCATTACTTTAGATTTGCTGGAACTTCAAGATGGGTCACCCGTCATGAATATTTCGTTTTGCAATTTGTTGTACCCGGAGTGGTGTGTGAGTCGGAGGAAGCACAGCCACGGGTGTAATGCCGGCTCCGGGACGGCATTCCCGGGAAGCCGCCGTTCAGGGCCGAAAAGCGACACGTGGCCCCCGGTGAGAGGGTAAACACAAAGTACAGTGTTACTAGGAAACAAACAGTGTATCTATAAGTGATACGTCGAGTTCTACAATACTGAGCCCTTTACACTCCTCAGAGTGACGATAACCTAGATGCGGCCTACAAAATGTCCGACCGGCAAAGCGGGCAACTTGACGAATGGCTCGTTTTGAACCACTGTTTATATCGCGTGGTTAGAAATCCGCGAAGCGACGAGACGTGTCAAATAAACTGCTTGCCTTGTACAGGCAACTGGCATGGAACCGGTTCTTGCATGTCTTGCACGGTTTCTGGGGTAAGCTTGCGTCCATCACGCTAATGATGCTGCGAGAGGGAAACGAATAAGTAATGGCGACCAGTCGTGGCAGAATAGCACATACGAGTAACATATTGCACATTCCACTTGCCCAGAAAAGTGGAGGGTCACGTTCTTCGTGAATAGCGTCAGGCCATCGACGATGCGACCATTCTATCGGAAGAGGTCAAGGTGGTACAGACCTTGCCGCAATTCCCGATCTCACCTGTTGCCATACGATTTGTTGTACGCCAAGC
>JBBPMD010000818.1:0-13325 GCA_038090095.1 Zangia roseola | reverse complement strand
AATCATCAGCAGGCATGCCCATCCACCTGCTCAATTCTGCTCCAGTGGCACTCCATCCTGGTCCACGTCTGTTACGTGCACCGCCGCGGTTGGTAGATTTGCTCTTTGGCGGGGGTTTCGTTTCCTCTATTGGCGGAGGTATGGCGTAATTGATTTTTGCCCTCTGTCTGAGGGAATACGGTCTGCCATCGTCTTGAACTTCGAGATCCTGTTCACCCTCCGCGTCGAGGTCGAGTTCGCCCTCTGCATCCGCGTCTAGCTCGAGGTCGGATGATGTATGTGGTGCGTCAATGGAACCACCCGGGTCGTCTGACTCCTCGGAGGGCTGATCTACGTATTCATCGCTCTTCATTACTACGCGACTTTTGGCTCGAGTCATGCGCCTTGGTGGTTCTGGAGCGGTGGAAGCAAGGCGAACAGACTGACGAGCGATGCGACCATTGCGACGGAGAGAACGCTTTGGCTGTTGGTCCTCGTCCTCGTCCTCGTCATCCATATCCGGTTCGGCTTTCCCGTTCATGAGGTGATCGCCTCGAAAGCTGAGGCCACCCATAAGATCGTCTTCGCTGCCAGACTCTTTGTAATTATTTTTCTTGACCTTGCGACCTCTCTGAGAGTGACCCCACTGGTCCTGCTTGCTGATAGGGTCGGGTTC
Organism: Zangia roseola; assembly: GCA_038090095.1. Classification (NCBI taxonomy): domain Eukaryota; kingdom Fungi; phylum Basidiomycota; class Agaricomycetes; order Boletales; family Boletaceae; genus Zangia; species Zangia roseola. Next base: position 12,670 of record JBBPMD010000818.1, on the reverse strand, counting down.
AGGAAAAGAGGGGTTGTCGTCGATTACGGAGCGCTCGCTGTCATGGTATTCGGAGGTGGATGTCGGGCTGGTGTGAGTGAGGATTGAGCCTGTGCGATGACGACCCGAGCGGCGTAATGGGATATTTTGGGGTGTCATTGGTGGAAGCTTGATAGTGAGACGTTGTCGAGGGGACTCCAGGGTCGGGGACAAGCCCAGCTGCGTGCTGGAAACTCAGAGCACAAGCTTTGTTTGCAAGTGGCGGTGTCCTGTTTACCTCTGTTTGGTGCAAATCCAAACCCCGCTGCTGCTCCTCCAAACTGGCACCTGCCCGCATCCGTGGCCTCCCCGCCAGACACACCATCCAGCCCTACCCCCCACCAGCGATGGCATACCTCCCGTCTTCTCCCCCAGACAGATGGATGCGTGCTGGCTCGTTGGTTGTGCCATGGCTGCAGAAAAATGAAATAAAAATACGTGGAAAGAAACCCTAATTCCTGCGGGTGAATTTGTGTGGGTGATGGAAGTTCCAAGCCAAGACGAGTCCGAATTTCGATGAGTTGGTGCACTTGTCTGCCCTCCTCCGCTTGGAAACTTGCAATGTGACGTGACGCGTGACCGAATACCCTGCTCTGCAAAGCCTTCCTTTTTTGGAATGGCAGGGATTTCAGCGCTCCCGCTCAATGTACCATGGGAGTCCTATTTAGCCTTCCAGTGCCACTGCCGCTTCGTCTATCTTTTCCCCTCACTAATACATGATCAATTCCCCTCGTTCCCCCCGTGCTGCAGCTCTACGTGCAATCCATTCAAGCGAGAGCCCATTACAAGGTACCGTCTTACGTCGATATCCAATGGTAGACCCTTACATGCATTGTAGTTTCCAGTTCAAACGACAGCCCGGAACGTTTGCCCTCACTACCAGGACACGCGATACCTCACAGTCCATATCGTTCCATTCGTAATGAACCGAGCATCATACCCAGCGCTTCCTCTGCTCCTTCTCTTCGGGGCTTGTTATCTACTCACCCTTTCCCTGCATCCCCTGAAGATACCAGGCCACGGACCGCAGAAGGCTCGACCAATTCCCATCACCACGTCTCTTTCGATGGACACCACTCTTCTGCACCATCGCCAAACCACAGTTCTCATGTCCATGTTCATCCCCTTCTTCGTGACGCTCTCCCCCGAGGAATAGACTCGACCTTGACCGGAATGCACCGCTCAAGCGGCCCTTCCCGACCCTCTCTGGCTCACTCCTCAAAGAAGCGCCATCAATCTCCTTCAGCTCCTTCATCCCCTCATTCCAGATCTACCTCCCCAATGCATCTATTTGGCTGGTCTGGATTCCATCGTGCCCAAGAAGACGCTTTCGTCCCTGTGGATCCTTTCCAAATCCGTACCCGTATCGGCAATCTCTCTTTCCCCAGTCCCGGCCGCCAGCACCGCCTTCCGTTCGATTCAACGTGCGAGGAAAATCCTTTTTGTTGTATCCCATCTTGGCGTTGTAGACCTGAAGATCGTTTTGTCTCTTTCCTTCGAAACGCCCGCTATTTCCTAGCCGACACTCTTCCCAGGCAGATATACTTGAACTTGCTTCTTCGTCTCCCCTCCTTGTATTTTTCGCGAATCGCAAGGGTATACGAAGATGCTCAGTTGAGCAAACCGGATATACAATGTATGATCAACTCGTACTCCAACTCCCGCCAACAACAGCAACGGCAACAAATAGCCACTTCGAGTCCCATAATACCTCCTGGCGCTCATTTCCAACCTCCTCAAATTCTGCCTTTCCCCGATGAATGGACGACTAGCAACGTCTCCCCAGCATTGTTCAGATTCAAGCAATCCTGGGAAGCTTTCATTGATTCGTTGTTGCGTGAATGGAAGACACTGAATCTTGTCTCAGCTTTGCTTCTTTCGTTAGTATCCATCACCTTGTGAATTTGACCATCAGCACTCACGCCATTCATTTAGCGCTATCATATCGATGTTCCAAACACCGGTCATTGCTCAGGATCCTGTTATCAGAACAGCTGCACTCCTCTCGCTGATCTCTGCTTTGATGAGTGTATCGTATGGGTGCATGTTTATTGTTAGATTTGGGACAATGAAGAATATGAACAAGGCAACAAGATGGGTTGAAGTAGGCTTGAATAGCTTTTTATATTCCCTTTCTCATACAACTCTTTTCCCTGTCTTATAGGAAGCGGCGAGGACCACGACATTCATCCTCTGGAACGTATGGGTTCTGTTGGCTATGCCCGCCATCTGGCTTGCGTGGTACGTTGTGCGCTTACCAGACAGCTTTTTCTCACCTTGCTGTTTCACATGATAAAATAGGTCCATGATCTTCTTTGTTGTCGCCATTCTGTCATATGTTTGGCGCTATGGGAGTTCGAGTGACCCCGCATCCCCTGAACAACTCAGTCCTACCGCCGCATTAGGCCCGAGGATAGCCGTGTCCGCGCTCTTCACCCTCGGCTTGTTCTACCTCGTTGCAATTATCCAGTCATTGCACAATTATGGCATGACGACGACCAGAGTGTTTGGAAGGTTGACCAGAAACGGCCAAGTGCCTGAGATATCAGACAACGAGCGAGGGACCCAAAGAGGACGCGGAGCGAACCGAGTACGTGACGGTGGTCGTGAATCAGGTCGATCGGATCGCGGGCGTTCGCGCCTGCGAGGTGGACGCTCGGAGCAGGACACGAACGAACAGGGCGGGCTTTCGGCTGTGACGGGCCTCGGGCTCACAGGGCTAGAAGACGTCGCAACTCCACCGAGCTTGAGTGAGCCTCCCTTACCTGTGGAGAGGCGAAGAGACCAGCCAGAGGAAAACGTCTAACTCCGACTTCTTGTTTACTTACGCCGTTTTCGCTCGTTGATGGACTTTTTGCTGCAGAGAATCGTTAATCGTGAGGTCTCTCGCTCGGGACTGGACGATATCTATCTTAGAAAATGATTTCATCGATGTAACTCGTAGAGGTATTCCAGGGTACTCTAATATGAAGCCAAACGTTTGACCAAGTCTCTCTCCTGCATGTGGCACGTGACCTTATTATAAGATTGAAGGACACCCTAACAAGCGGCGTTATCCTTATCACTCACATCCTCAATGACGACGATGACCGCGAAGACCTCCCAGGCGACCCCAGCAGCTCTCCCTCCGTCCGTCTTTACACTACCTCATACAGCCCAGCTCGAGGCCCTCTACACGATCATCCGAGACAGAACGACCAGTCGCGGTGACTTTCTCTTCTACTCCGATCGCGTCATCCGGCTGCTCGTCGAAGAGGGCCTGAATCATCTCCCGGTCGTGCCAAAGACAGTACAGACACCCACAGTACGTTGTCTTCGTCCTTTCCCCATCGGACGACGACACGTTCCTCCTACAGGGATCCAAGTACGAGGGCGTGGGGTTCGAAGGAAAGATATGTGGAGTATCTATTTTACGTGCTGGTGAGGTAGGACGACACTCTGTCACCGTGTTTTATAGCCAGATCACATCCGCGTTCGTTGTTAGGCGATGGAAGCAGGTCTGCGCGAAGTATGCAGGAGCGTCCGCATCGGAAAGATCCTCATTCAAAGGGTAGATGTCGCCTGTTTTTCCTTTGGAAACGCGTCTAACATCTCTTGATTAGGACGAGGAGACTGCGCTTCCGAAGCTATTTTACTCCAAAGTAAGACCGTTGATTCGGGCTTTGTGTAGTGTGACGTTTGATTGCAGCTTCCCGAGGACATTGCGTCGCGTTACGTACTCCTTCTGGATCCTATGCTGGGTGCGTCCACGTCATGTAATCGCTACTATTAGCTCTCACTTTGGATTAGCTACTGGAGGATCGGCCATCAAGGCCGTTGAAATTCTAAAGGAGCATGGCGTTGCCGAGGACCGTATCATCTTCATCAACTTGGTAAACGTCTCCGTCTGTTCGTGATATTCCGGGTAGATTGACACCCTGGGAGGTTGCAGCGCCGGAAGGCTTGAATGCGTTTTGTACCAAGTTCCCCGCACTACGAGTGGTATGGACCCTATTTTCTCGGCATGAGCTGAGGGTTTACGGGCGATGCAAGATTACTGGTTGGATTGATCAGGGACTCAATGAGAAAGCCTACATCATTCCGGGTCTAGGAGACTTTGGCGAGAGACGGTATGTCGGGTTATATTCTTCACAATTCAAGTGCTGACTCGCTAACACCAGGTACTGCGAGTAAAAGTTGAAAGTTAACTCACTGCTCCATCGTGATCGAGGACGCTGGGTACCAGGCCAGGGTTCTAATTCATATGAAAAGGTATAAATACACCAATGGTCATTTTTGTCGCAATTCGACGTTCCCCGATCGCGGACGAATATTTATACACTATAATACAAAAATGATCGCCGTTGATGCACGTGGACGGTTGACATTTTCTTAGGATCTCAAACCCCCAGAGACGTGCTTCAGCAGCCTGCCACCGATGGAATCTGTGATTACACGAGTGAATAAACATGGGCACCGTTATGTCTCCACTGACTGGGCCCACCTTTATCAAGCACGTATGGCCCCAAATAAGACAAGATCAACAACGATTGCAGAGACGATGATTCCGGAGACAACACCGCGCTGAGACTCAAAACAAGCGTCTCGATAGCAGCAGGATAGAGTTCGGCCACGTCGCCTGCCCACGATGTCGAATCAGAACGTGGATCCCGGAAGATCCAATCATGGGTCACTCACCAACGAATACAGTCACATCCTGTAGGTAAGACTTGGCATGCGACAGATGACGCTCGACTGCCTCGTTCTTGATCTCGTGTTCGTTTGCCAGGCGGATCACGAGCTGTTGGATCCCCTCAAGGGCTTCGGACACGTTTTTCACCCGCTTTGCATGTCCTGGCGTTGTCGCAGGCGACGGGAACATGTTTCGGAAGTCGTCACGCGCAATCGCGACAAGCTTTGTGGCGTGTTCTAGCCATATGGTAGTCGACATGTCGCTCAGGGAGAGGGTCTCTGAAGAGACAGATTCGAGCGCGACTTTGACCGTGCTGCCCAGTGCAACGGTGTCGCTGACCGCAGTTTCAATAGTCCCGACCAGTTGTCCAACTTCTTCCGAGATGGCAGCGTCCAGGTCTCGTCGGTCATTTGGGGAACTTGGACATGTCCGTACTTCATTCGAGTTTGTCGATAAAGGTATGTCAATGAAAGGTGAAATATCTGTAGAGTGGCATGTGAGGTCACCTGCAAGTCGTGAACCTCTGATTCCGGTATTGGCAGGATGGAACCAAGCTGCGCGTCATATCAGACAACTAGATCAATCTCCCAAGGTGTCAGGAGACGTACGTTCTAGCCAAGCGCCATCGATAGTCGCGTTCTGATATACGTGGGCGGGTGACAAATGTATGTTGGATTGCACCTGCGCCGTCAGATTGGCAGCGGCGGGGAGGGAAGATGAAAAGGTAATCGAGAGAAGGATGGGAAGGCGCGAATGCATGATGGGATGATGAGTAGAGAGGCACGCATTCTGCGGTGTTATATACCTGGTCCCATGTCCACTGATAGCACCACAGTGTGGGCTTGGAACAATGGTGGTTAACCAAAGCGACTCATATCGTGCTTTGATACGGTGATTTGGTGGGTGGACCGAAGGTGGTCAAGTACACACCCCACAAGGGCATGCGCTTTGGCCATAGTATTGTTCTCAGTGCCGTGTCAACACTGGAGGCGGGGCGGTGTTGAACGTTGAGCAAGCGCGTCGTCGTCAGAGTACAAGACCAAAGCGACCGCGACGCGCTTCGTTCCGGAATGTCCAAATTCATTTCTTCCATCACGCGAATACGGTCATGGCCAACTCGGACCTCCACACGCACGGCAGGGTTCCCTATACAAGTACGTAGGACCTACGCCCAGGTTCGCCAAACAACTCCGGGAGGGGCTCGGGACAGGTCCGCCGTCGGCGTGCGTAGATTCCAGAACACTTTTGACAGGAGCTGACGAAACACAGGTATTCACACCGACTGCCGCAGCGCTCTTCGTAGCTACGGGTGTCGGCCTGTACTACTATTTCCAGTACGAGAAGAGAAACTTGCAGGAGAAAAAAGGCATGTCTCCGTACCACTCGGCATCGACGCTTGACATCATATCCGTATTGTAGAAAAGGAGCTTGAATCGCGTTCTGTCGGACGACCTCATGTCGGCGGTCCGTTCGCGCTCACGACACACAAGGGCGAACCCTTTTCTGACCAGGACCTCTTGAGAAAATGGAATTTCGTCTATTTTGGATTCACCAACTGTCCCGATATCTGCCCTGCCGAGCTTGACAAGGTCGGGGCGATCCTCGACTCGTTGGGTTTGTCGCCCTATTTCTTCACGGCGCGTGCTTATCGTGTTCGGTCATAGAATCCGAGTACGGACAGGTGTTTCAACCTGTCTTCATCTCTGTCGACCCTGCCCGTGACAGTACCGCCCAAATGAAAAAGTATCTCGCCGATTTCCACCCCCGGATAGTCGGGCTTGCAGGCGACTACGCCTCCACTAAATCAGTCTGCAAGGCATACAGGGTGTATTTCTCAACCCCGCCAGATGCAGACCCCAAGGGTGACTATCTCGTGGATCACTCGATATATATCTACTTTATGGATCCAGACGGCAAATTCGTAGAGGCATTTGGACAAAATAGCACGGTCGAAGACGTGGTAGAGAGGGTCAAGAAGGAGATTGGAGAGTGGGAGAAGGAAACGGGGCACACAGTTTGATCCACACACCACATAGACCATTCGTACACTTATTACTCACGTAGTCGCATTCGTCCACCACTCACGCACGTTGGTAGCAGCAAGTAGGTCTATACAAGCTTTCGGGTATCACACCGCGATTCTATGCCACGAGTTCCTCCCCTTGCATTGCCTTGAGCTTCGACATCTTCTTCATTCGACGCATCATGCTTCAAATCGTGTCAGCCAATCCACAGACCCAGTGGAAATGGTTCACTTACTCGTCGTATTGACACCTGACAGATTAGCAATGTGAGACTTGAAAGAAACACGGCAAAAGAACACTGCACTCACTTTTCATATCCGTGTCGCTGGTTCTCGCACTCCCAGGGGAGGTAAAAGTTCTGTCGCCGACAAGTGTTCAGTGGTATCAACAACCTGTGTGATCGTCAGTACCACGACGTCCTCCCCGAACGTAACACGTACGCAGAACATTGGTCTCTCCACGCGACTGGTACTTTGGCAGCTTTGAGCTCCTCCTGGGATGCGGTATATGCAGACACCATTGCGGCGACGTCGTTGGTCTTTAGGCGGTCAAAGTGAAAGCGGACGAAACTTTCCGGGTAGTGTGGCTGTGCCCCGGATTCAAACAATTTTTGCAAGTGGCGATCACTACATACTAAAGAACGAGAGGGTAATAATAGTGAAACTATCAAGTGTATACTAAAGTGCCCCTTCGAACAGCAGTTTGCGTGGTTTGAGAATGTGAGGCAAGGGTAAGAACAACGCGGGCCTAGACGACCAGTCCCACATCGACGTGCCATAGTTTGCGGCTGCATTCCCCATAGTGATGCTCTCAGAAACGCCCAAGATGCTATCGTTTTTGCCAAAGGCAGCGGCGTCGAACAGATGGTCAGTCGTCTTCTCGAACGAGGCGAGCATCATGACGCTGTCCTTCATCTTGGCCACACCGGACCAGGGCCTCACCCTGTCAAGGACATCGATATGATGGTCAGAAACCTGACCTCGGGTGACTTTCTTACCTTGTACGTCATAACGTCCCCGAGAAGCATCACATGTCGAGGGTCAATGCTCATATATACCGTGACTTGACATCGTGAACTGAATCTCGTTGACAATCGTTCTACGTGCGGCCTCGATTCCGAGCACTGTATACATACCACCTCGCGGTGAACTAGACCCGTGGCACTGAGAATCTACTTTAAATCGATGTTTATGGCTCAGTGACCTACTCGTCAGCCTCCCACCGCTTCAATCTGCGGTGCGTCGCCTGTGTATATGATTCATCTATTCGGGATGCCACCAACTCAGAGCACAGTCGTCGCAGCAACCTCTTCTCCCGCGCCGCACGGCCACCGTAATCATGTCTCCATTCCCGCCATAGTCGTACTCGCCCTCTTCCTATTCATGATGGCCGCTCTCGCCCTCGCCGTCATCCTCCGTCAACGCAAAGCAATGTCAGCCTTTTCCTTACCACAGAAACCCATCACGAAGGTGTACTGGCCTTTTCGATCCAAGCCCATCGTCAGCGACCCACCCGCAGTCGGCGCGCTGCACGCCGCAGGCATCCTCCTCGCTGCGGCACACTGCCAAGTCTTTTCACCCCCCATGTCAATGCACTTTCGGATCCCTCTCCAGGACAGGACCGTCCTCATCCTTGGCGCACCATGGTACCCTGTTCATTGCGGAGCGCAGTGCTGCGGTGCACCGGCGGTGAGGATCTAAGCTTGGTGGTGTCGCGATCCCTGATATACTTCGTTCCCAAACGTGTCCACGATTGCAACAGACGTCGCGGCATTGCCCTCGAGATCTCACCGTTCATCAATTTCCTGTCCCGTCAGACGACCTTCAATCGCGATGTGCCCGGCTGGCTGGTCAGGACTAGCAGCAAGGTGATGCCAAACGCACACGATTCAAAGACTGTTTCAGGATCGAGTATCAACCACCACCATGTACAGTTTCATCGTGCCTTTCAAATATATCATGCTTTCCCTGCGAATTCAGCGTGATCACAGTGCCCATACCTTGCCGCCGCGATCCGTGCGCTGCCAGCGCCTCTGAGCAGTAAACTCCATGAAAACTAAATCCAACAGCACATTCCATACTCGCCCTGCCCACCTCCTGCATGGTCTTGGCATCTAACACCAACAAGTAGCTCTTCTCCGAAAACCCATCGAGCACGACGCTCAAAAGGACACCGTCGTCCTCTCCCACGTCGTCGGGATCCGGAACGAAGATCGGCTCGCCAGGGGTGTGTCCCTCCACAGACCAGTACGTCGGCCTGTGCAATCTCATATCGTACTTGACGATACCGTCAAAGAACGTGCTCAAGCTACGGTTACAGACCCCGTAGACGTATCGCGAGGGATGGGTGAGGAAGCGTGAATTGATGGTGGGAAGGTCGCATGAGTGGTCATGCTCGGCAGTATGTAAGACAATAGCTTCCTGAGCCTTGAACGGCGAGGTTGTAGTAGCGTTCACACGCGGCAACCGCCATCGCCGCAAGAATACGTCACAGTTGCCGCTGTGCTCCTCGTTAGACGAGGTGGACTTGATATTATTGTAATAGAAGCGTTTGATAACGTCGAGGTTCCTATAGATCGAGAGATCTGCGACGATGTCGACCTGCGAGCAATGTGTGTATGTCGAGGCGGAAGGCTCCTCCCAGGCGTTGATGGTGTGGAAACAGAAGAACGGATCACACTCGTACTTGGCGACGAGACCATGGTCGTATTTGCGGTCCAAGACATACCACGAAGCCTTCTTCGACTGGTCGAAGTGACTGGCGACATGGCATCCATCATATTGTGCTCCCACAATACCTTGGCTCCATGCCACGCATAGTGACCACCCCAAACACACAAGATAAAGTAATTCTCCGTAATCAGAGAGGAGTGCAGGTAAGCACCTGGCGCGTCCGTGATGGTCGCCAAGATGCCCGTCTTTCCTGTAGCAGCAGATACCCGGAAGATCTTGTAGACGCTCTGCTTTCCGAGAGTCAGATTGTAGTTGTACAGGTCTCCCGTGACCGGGTCTGACTTGGCATGAGCAGCAGAGAGGCTGCCGGTGAGTTCAGGATGAAGAACACTTTGGTTGCAAACGTCCATGGGCTCGAGTGTCTCTGGGCCAATCTCGCGTAGGATAGCAGCGTCTGTCTTGACCCAGAGTGACTGAATCCCCGACGCACGCCCCCCTTTCTTCTTCCCGTCGCTCGTATCAATACTATCCCTCAAGCCGGGTGGTTTCACGGAGAGTGTGACACCGATATTAGAATGTTCCAAAGGCGGCCGCGGGTCTGGAACGAACATACTCATGACCTTTTTGAAGAAGCTGACGCAAGGGTCACGCTTCTGGCCAAAGCTGAATCCACCCGTCTTACCCGTCTTGCGAATGTGTTCGATGAGCGGGTCGACACTCCGGCGCGAATTGTATATAACGCGTGCAGAGGTGTCGGATTGGATGATCTGGAATCGGTGGTTATGCGAGAAACCATCAAACCAGTTGTCAACGGAGAACGTTTTACCGTTGTCTGATTTCACTTGGTAGCCTCCTGGGCCGGTGCGGTAGAGAGTGCCGGAGACGTAGAATGAGATTGTCCCGGAGACGTGGAGCTCGACAGGGTCTCTTTCTTCGTGCATGACATCGGGCTGGTGTCATCTCGTCAGTGTACATCAGTGACGTCGGTGTCGAAAGGGATACCCCAGCATGGTTTGGCCAGTTGTTGAATGGTTTAGACATGGTAGGAAACTCGGTTTAAAGGAAGATGGAATACCGTGCAATGCCCCCTTTTTTTCTTGGGTTATATCGAGTTGAATAGTGGTGAAACACCGCCGCCGTCGATCATCGCAGCAGATTGATCCCGCAGAGACGCCCAGCTGCCTGCCGAAGTGTGTAAGAATTTCAGGAGGCTCCAACCAAGTGCCCCTAACTGTTGGCCTCGACTCCCGATATTGAAACCGAGGTCGGGCGCGAGGCTAGACAAAGGGTGTGAATAACTAGTCTAGGTTAGTGGATGATGGAAAACGAGTGTAGCTGTAGCTTACCTCCAGTCGAGTTCCTACTCGACTGGAGGAAAGGCTTGGCGCGTGTTGCGAGAGCTAACGGTGGTGTCCATAAAAGGAAATTTAGGAACTAATACAACTATAATACGACGGGCTGTTCTCCAACACCGACGATTCACTGCACACACGGTGCAGTATCTCTGAGGCCGCGGCGGGCGGTTGGAAACTGGAGGCTGTATTATACGGATCCTCAACGTTGCAACCCTTTAGACCTTGAATTCGAGCTTGTTACGTGATCAATCGGCAATCCTATGCAATAATCCATACACATACACGCGATACGCTACTATCCAAACAACCGGGAGAAAAGGTGCGCCACTGGCAGGTAAACTGCAGGCACAAAGGAAACTATGCAATCAAGACCGAGGCAAATTGAAACCGAAACCAACAAGAAAAATTAACTACTGATGCCATGAGGGAAGAAGAAAAGGAGCGAATCGACCTGGTCGTGTAAAAAGGGAGAAAGACCAGGCGACCTTCCGTTCTACCTTGACTCTGCCGCCGTATTGCAAAGGGGGTCAAGGGAGGACCGCCCAAGACCCCGCGTGCGTCCTGAACTCGACCCGAGGGGAACTGAAACTGAGTCCATGTCGCGTCCAAACCACCCACGACTTGTGTGCCCCGACGCCGTCCAACTTGACCGAACCCAGGAGGATCGCAATTGCCGACTCGAGAAGACTTGCATTGTTCCCTTTCCATCGACCTCGACCAACTTGATACCGAGTCTCCAACTCCCGAACAGGGCCGACCTCGTGCATGACCGCGCAAATGCATCCCAAAGTCGTCTCCGTGATCGTTCTCGTACCTTCCATACCGAACCTCGTCGCAGAGTAAGAGTGCTTTCGTGCCGGCAAAGATTGAATAGATCCGAATGGGCCAAACTGAATCTGAGCGAGAACAGTGCCACCACCGCCTATGACAACCTTTCTCCGCGCCCTCAGGTGGGCGTACTGGAGAGAAGGTATACGCAGGCTGTTGACTGAGGATGGGGTGTGCAGGTGGTAGCAAAGGCTTGAATAGATTCGAGTGGGCCAAACTGAGTCCGAGCAAGAACAGTGCGCTGCCACCATCGCCTACGACCTTTCTCCGCGCCCTCAAGTGGGCGTACTGGAGAGAAGGTATACGTGGGCTGTTGACTGAGGATGGGGTGTGAAAGTGGTAGCGAAGGGATGGACTGCTCGGTCGTTTCTGTCGTTTCTATGAGGCACCGCGGTGACATGGTCATCGGAAGGGAAGAACAATCAATGTTTGACTTTTTCGGAGGACCTCAGAGTACGTTCGGGTCTAGCGTAGGATGTGTCGGAATAAGATGTGTTTGTCGAGTTGGAGAGAATGTGGCAGGTATTGACGGATGATGTCCGGAAACGTGGCAGAAGTCTTGCATGGATCAGATAGTTCGAGTTAGCGGAGGGGGCTCGATAGCTAGGATCGGCGTCGTTAAAGTTGGTGTGAGTACTGTCGTCGAAGCTGGGCATGCCTTTGGTTGGTCGAAGAGTGACTCGGAGGAAATATGGATAGATGCCTGGATCATACCTTGTAAGGTCGACGGGATACGGGAGAAGCGTCGGCGAGAGGGGAGCCAGCAAGGACGGACCGGCTTCCTCAATCTAGCAGATGTTGGCAGTTCGTACGTGTCGTTGAGAGGTGATCGATAGAACGTCGCAGAGAGATCGATCAGGGGCGAGGCGACGCTAGGAACTGGTGGTGGACTTGACTCGTTTCCTGGGCACGGTAGTGTGGTCCAAAGGGGAAGGACCGTCGCTCTGAGCCTGGATCGGGTTCAGGAGCCTTGACCACAGACGGAGACCTAAGCGATAAAACAGAAGCCACGGAAATTGGGTAAAGATAAAAGGGAAAGAAAACCAAACCTCGCCCCGTACCACGCTACTTACCCCCCCCCCACCCCCATACCCCCCACCC
>JBBPMD010000817.1:0-13332 GCA_038090095.1 Zangia roseola | reverse complement strand
AGTGTCCGACATTCTCAAATTCGTCGTATGATTGCATCCGGAATGCGATGACCCGCATCCGTCGCACCATGCGTCTGCCTCATGCATGGTGTGAGGGGAATCCTATGACGAATCGCAGAAAGAGCCCAAGGGAAACTTCTTCTCTTGTGGTTAACGCAGCACTACAACTATTCAGTTTTGGGTATAGAAACCTTCACGGGAACGAGAATTAGCAGTTTCGTCACACTGATTCTAGCTGTCGGTAAGTATGACCCTTGCCAGTGTCGACTCCCGGACGAGCATTGCCAGCATTCAGAATGTTTAGGTCAGACCACGGCAGTTCTGCCCACCTCACAATCCCTCCATACTCTCGTCCAGAATCGAAAGAATACTTGGTGGATCGGGATCTTCTTACCCAGGTCAGTCTTTTTTCGTACAAAGCGTTCCATTCAGGGTAAAACCTAAGGATATCCGCAGCCTACGAATATGGCCACTTTGAACATTCTTTTCCTTGGAGAGACAAGCATTGGGGAGAGTTCTATCCTCGATCTCATTGCAGGCACAGTGGAGCAGAAGAGAACCTCTCGCCACACTGGCCGCCGTGCACCTGGGAATGACGTGCGTAGTGTTACGCTCGATGACAAGGTGTTCATTTTGTACGCTTCGCCTATAACCGAATCTGGTTCCTCCGTGGCGCTCAGGGAAGGGGTTCAAAACACAATGACGGTCCTTCGCAAGAATGGTGGCGTTCACCTGCTTGTGTATTGCTTGAACGCGTCACATCCCACCATGTGGATTCACGAGATACATCACACCGTTTCTTCCTATTCAGCTCTGTTCTCTCGCACTCCTGCGGTTGCCGTCATCACGGGATTGTCGGATGTGGCTCAACAAGAGGCTTGGTGGTCCAACAATGAGGATACCCTAGCTAATCAAGGACCCCACTTTGATAATCACGTATTCATCCCGATGCTTGCGAACGATCAGTCATCTCCCCGAGACCACATCTCACAGAGCCTCCAGGCCTTGCACGCGCTCATTCTCGAGAACTATGCTGAACCCCTCAAGTACGAAACGGAGTCGGACTTTCAACGTACGGCTCTCTACAAATTGCGGTCCGCAGGAAACTCATTTCAATCTCTCCTCGTCTTATTAGGCGGGAAAACTCCCTCCCGTGCATCTGCCAGTCCTAAAGTCATCAACGTCGTACTGTTGGGAGAGATCGGCGTAGGCAAAAGTTCGCTCATCAATGTGGTGGCGGGGAAAAATGCTGCAGGGGTATCCTCGGACACCATAGGGTGTACTAAGACTACTGCCAAGTACACCATTGAAGAGAAGGGTGTAACCTTCCATTTACACGATACCCCCGGCCTCGTTGATCCTCAGATGGGCGTCGAGGCCTTTATCGGTCCAATCGATATTATCCAAAACATGATTCACGACCTCGGAAATGGCCCCGGTCTTACCCTGCTCCTTTTCTGTATTGACGACTCAAAGCCGACGACAGCACTTCGGAGAAACTATCGTTTGTTTTCCAAGATCATCTGTGGAGGTAAAGTCCCGTCCGCACTCGCCATCACGAAACTTGAGCAAGCCAAAAGTGTGGATCATTGGTGGAGCCAGCACGCATCCACGATTCGCAAGTATGGCATTGACTGTTCGGAGCACATTGGTCTTGGGCGCGAGAATAGGGTTCTCAGCCCGGATGCGGAAGGGGAATTGAGAGAGTCCCTTTTGTCCTTCTTCACCACATGCACCGATCGGCAGAGGAACAGGTTGAGTTTGTTACGTTCCTCAATGGGACGTATGGCTGGCTCTGTCACTTCCCTGTTACGTCCTCAAGCGCGGTCCCCGGAGAGGGTCTTGATGGTTCAATGCGGGTTGGAGGAGCAGACCGCTCGCGAGCTTGTCGATCGGATAGGATTCTGAAGCAATTGAATCCCATATGACTCCCCGGGTATGTTCCCCCTCATCACATGAATGTGTATTATTTTGACGCAAAACAGTTTGCAGCTCGAATATGAAGATATCTCTGATTTCGGGAGCGGTTCATCTGTCTTGTTCGCATAGTTATTCAGATAAGGACCGCGCAATGGCGGGTTAAAACGTGGTATGCGTACTCCTAGGGTCGATATCTGCTGGTCAGAAACGTCGATAACAATTCATTCGATAAGTACCTGGCACAGCGTCCCGGAGTTAGTCGGTACCGGTGCTTGGCTTGCACACAGCGCATAGCCTTTCACTGCTAGTGAAATTTTTGATGCTCAATGGACGTCGCGCTGCACCCACCGCGTGTTGAGCGCAGGTTTGCAAGTCCACGCGTGATTGAGTCGATCGTCACGGTTTTGCCATCGTGACGCTGCCAGATGCCAACAACCGTGGCGCTACAGTTGACTGGTTAGCCGGTCACAAGTCAACGTGTACACCGTGCTTGATGGATGATCATGCCACGTTCACTGGCAGGGTATCGTTCTAGCCCCGTGATTCGAGGAACCACTGTAGAAGGACCAAACCCAATCTTCCATTCTTTGGAAGTTGGTGAACTTGAGCCTAGGATTGTGGAACAGATTTTCGCATTGCCAGATATTCCGAGTGCTACAGCATCTCCATCATTATCCATGATAGGAACCTGCATACACGCCCCCACCCCGAAGCTTGCCACGCACGGCACATCAGTCCTCGTGTCGACCCCCACTCAGCCAACCAGGCGATTAATCACCGAGGATCATCATCCGGACCAGTCGAGGCATTCAGCGCCCATTGCGTGCGGTTCAAACCCCCAAACACAAATACCGCCGTTCCAGCCACTAGTCTTCGCCCTTCCTCACTCATCCTATCACCGATTTATCCGCCCCCACGTCGCTTCATTGTCCCGCCACTTCCCTCCAGTTGCAACACACGATTGATATCTATTTCTCAAGTCCTTGAACCTCACAGGTAGGTGGTAAACAGACAGTCGATGAACCCTGATCTGAACGTCCGATAGGATTTACTCATGGGCTCTTCGTTGAACATCATCCTATTCGGAGAGACCGGCGTTGGAAAGAGCTCAGTGATCAACCTGATTGCTGGGCGTTCAATTGCCCAGACCTCTCCAGACGTTCAGGGCTGCACCATGTCTTTCAAACCATACACCTTCAACGTCGGCGGCCGCGGGTATCACATCTGGGACACCGTCGGCCTCGAGGAGCCTGAGATGGGGGTCAACGGATACCTTCCCGCGATCGAACAAGCCTGCGAACTCATCCACCACCTCAATAGCCAAGGTGGTGTCGATCTCCTGCTTTTCTGCATCCGCGGAAACCGCGTCACTGCGACGACGCAGAGCAACTACCGGTTGTTCTATGAGGTGCTCTGCAGGTCCAAAGTCCCGATCGCCCTCGTCATCACCCACCTTGAGCGGGAAACCAGCATGGAAGGATGGTGGGATAGGAATGCGGAGAGCCTGGAGAGATACGGTATCAAAGCTGCTGGCCATGCCTGCGTGACCGGGCTGCCGACGCACAGCAAATACACCGAGTCACGACAAAACGTCAGCAAATTGTTGGAAGGACACAAGGGTGACGGGAGATTCAACATGCCGCCGGAAGGCTGGGTGATCGAGTTTTTGCGTCTCTTTGGACTGTTTGCGCCTTTGAAAAGAGAGTCGAAGCGAAAGGACATCATCAAGGTTTTGACAAAACGTTGCAGATTGGATCAGAAGATAGCAGAGGAGCTCGCCGGCAAGTTGGAAGGTGGCCCATAGGTTTGACGTGGCAGCATTGTGGGTTTCCTAGCGTTGTCGGGTTCGCGAGTGCCAGCCACTTAGAGTTTTCTAGTCATTCGTGCAAATATGTATCTTCCCTTGTATAATACTCATCATGACAACAGGATGTGTGTACGGAGGATATCCAACAATATTAATCGACCCCAAGTCCCGCTATCGACCACTAACCCCCGAGTCCCGACAAATTCTGTGGTAGGTAACGTCAGAGATTCAGAGGCTGTACCCCTGCAGCAACACACGTGTTCACGGCATGGCATGCGATTAATCTTCGAGTGCGCGTCCTCCATGCGGCTTGGCTGTGTAGTATGCAAGTCTTCTCTCCGATGTATTTGCGTCTATCTGAATGTTTTGACGTCAACGCCGCACTTTATTATCGTCATCATGAATGAGGGAAAATGGCTCGTTCAAGTTCCAAAGCTTCAGACGCAGAAAAGGTGAGCTGACCCGGATAACAGCCAAGTGATTTGGCCTCAGTCAAGGCCCCCATTGACACGTCCCAGAATCTATGCAAGCAATAAGCAGGGGGACGATGACTCGTCGCTGTACCCCTAGGTTGATGTCACTTGGATCTGGTCATATGGCAGTTCCCCGCTAACGTTTGAGAGCATGACGGGTTGCGTCTTACTGATAAACGTACCTGTGCATTCTGGTTACCCAACCTGGCGATCACCCCTGTCAATTGACACTCTGAAGTCTTGCTCATCTCTATGATATAATATATCAAGGGGTAACGGGAAAAGCCTACGGTTAGTATCACGGAAAAGTCAGGTTCGTGTTAATCCAATCCACAGAACTATATGGATCTAGGCTATGTGAAACATATTCGACAGACTTCTCAAGATCTTTTGTGCTGGCATTCAAGGCGGCCACGCACACCGACCCACAAACCTATGGTACCTTTGTGCGAATCGCTTAAAATGTGAGAACTTGAACAGATCGTCGATGATTTGACATTTTACACTGAAGTTAACAGGTAGAATAACAAAACAGAGAAGTGATAACGCGCACATCATAGTACGACATGTGGCGCTGATAGGAGATGATGCATAGTATGTTCCTGTCCCTTGACCTACGGAATGCGTCATCATGCGGCGGACGCCGCCAGTGAACCTAGTCAGGCCTTCAGGGTCGAAGAACTTGAAAGACACAGAGCGTCATCAATACACCCCTATGTGATTGTATGGTGAGACTACTATAGTCTAGCAGGGCAAAACGTGTAGTAGCTCTCTGACACGTCATCGAAGGTCATAACTAGACCATCAATAGGAAAACTTGAACGAGTGCGACGAACATCACTGATACCCTGACCGTGAACACGAAACGGTCACAACAGAGGGTGTCCAACTTGTGAATTGAACACTAGGAACGAGTGTCTACATAGCGTGGCCAGGTACACATGGATTCTCGAAATACATAAAGGTAAGTACATACGTTACAATGAGACATTAGGCTAATTGCGGGGATGGATATACATAATGCTTTTCTATTCATATCAATCACTAGCATGCGAGTAAGGTAGATAAATGTCTCGCCGCTTCCCCATCCATGTTACAACGCTTGACTAACGTGCGGACCATCCTCTCCCTTCTTGGGGGATTCTTGGTCTTCAGAAAGCTTCCTAGACCTGCCAATATTTTTGCGAACCAAGATTCAGGCTGCATCGTGAACCTCGGTTTACTGTCCAACTGCGAGAGGAGAAGATCGCGCAACATATCTTTTGATTCCTCATACTTCTCATCTTCCTCGACCCCAGTGATGCACGCGTGCCCGGCGCTGTGAATACCATACGTCTTGATGTGCTCCTCGTTCCTCATCCACCAGTCCTCCATTTTCGTCTCCCGTTCCAAGTGAGTGACGACCAACGCAATAGGGACCTCCCTGTTGCACAGGACCTCGTGAAAGAGCCGGTAGTTGCCTTGCGTCGTTGCTGTGATCCTACAGCCTCGTATGCAGAATAGCAACAGATCGATGCCGCCTGCATCACTTAAATCCCGGATGAGCGAATGTGCCTTTTCGATGGCACTTAGGTACCCGCTGACCCCCATCGTGGGTTCCTCGAGGCCAGCGGTATCCCAGATTCTGACGTGTGCGCCACCTTTGAGGGGGAGGATGTACTTTGTGGATTGCAAAGTGCGATCTTTGATGTCGGAAGAAACCTTGGCGACGGCTTCTCCAGCGAGAAGGTTGATGACGGAGCTTTTCCCGACGCCTGTTTCCCCGAAGAGAACTATGTTGAGAGCTTCTGCCGTTCATGTAGTCAACGAACCACAAGTCCGGTTTGAACGGGCGTGCTTACCATCAGACGAGGGCATTGGCGGATTGATGGGTTCTGTATTCGTGAGAGACCTGAATGGGTAGTGAGTTGATTGCGGTTGGTTGTCGGCCAGAAGGTTTTAATTGAGGGGCGAGCAATGCGGTGTACGTCCAGTGGCCGTGCAGGGTCCGAGGTGTGCCATGGACATGAACACGGTTTCAGGGGAAAGGTTAACTGTGGCCTACAGGATTACAAGCCAACTCACGAGGCAAGTAGATACACGCACTTGCAGGTCGCTGATTTGGTTTTGATGCGGCGGTGATGGTGGCTCCACGGAGGCTGATCCACCCGGGGGTTTATCGGGAGAATGCGTTTCTTCAAGTTTCATAGATTGGCATCACATGTTGATTTTCAAGAGTAGGATCCCAACGCTTGCGGCGAGGGAACGGAAGTTTTAGCGCCAGGCGATAAGGCTTGCTCGGGACCCACGTTTGTCGGCTCTTACCACAGCCGCAGAGCGGACTTATTTTGGGGGATTGAATTATTATTTGATCCGGGACGTCACAGAACGTTTCAGTACTCCGTGCTGGTGCAGCATGTATATAGTCACAGCAGCGTCCAAGTAACAGCAAGTAGCAAGTCATGGCCGATGGGCCGATTATCCATCTTGTCATTCTCGTTCAGTCCGAATGAGCAGGAGGCATTACTCTGAATTGTCGGGAGAACCACGATGTACGAGAGAGGGAGATGGCAGTGCTGAAGAATGTTGGTCCTGGGAAACCCCCAAATAACTTAACTTAGATATCGTGATAAGTACGGGCGAAGTGAGATACATAGATGGGTCGGTAAGGCGGGTAGGTAACTTCGAACGCACAGGAAGCGGAACGTGTGAGAGCTTTGAGGACGGGGGTGGTTGCCGAGGAAACATGCACGATACACGTGTTGATTTTCCCCATTCCGACTCATGCAAACATGAGGCTAGTCCTACATGTGTTATTCGCCGTGCTTGTTGACAAAAAAACACGCAGATATCGACATTGCTCGCGTCGGCCGCTGCTAGTACTTAAATTGTGACTCCACTAAATTGTGCACAGCCACATATCAAGCTCAAAAGGCAAGCACGCTGCCATCTCAGTTTCGCACGCCTTTCTGACAGGGCCATTCCTTTCTCTCTCTTCTCTCCTCACCGACCACGACGACGACGGCGACGATCTCGACGACCTACACGACCCTTTCTCTACATAGCTCGTCGTCATCAACACCGATGACGATGCGTCGCACTCTTCTTCTCAGTATCGCTGCCGCTTCTCTCCCTGCTGCGGGTGCTTCTCCATTAGCATCCGCTCTTTTTGCCCTCCGTGTCGCGTCTCCTGCTGCAGTTTTCCTCGCTACTCTTTCTCTTCTCTCATCTAAACCTTTTTCACCTCCTTCTCCTTCCCCGATCACTCCCGTCGTCGTCCAGTCCAGGGTCCCGAGAAAATCCCTTATCCTTGTTCTCCTTTCCCTTGTCGCCCTTTCTTTCCTTGTCGACGGCCTTGCCTATGTTGCCTATGCTGTCCTCAATGGCGTCTGGAGACCAGGCACCGGAGTTGAACTCGCCGCTGTCCTCGGTCTCATCGCCTATGTTGCCCTCGCCGCCCTTGGCGCCTACAAGGACGTGAACAACATCGAGATCTGGTCCCGCAAGCGTGTCAAAGCTGCCATCTTTTTTGCGTTGGCCTCTGACATCGCTCAGGTAGTTCTTCTTGCCCTCTCTGTCAGAA
Organism: Zangia roseola; assembly: GCA_038090095.1. Taxonomy (NCBI): domain Eukaryota; kingdom Fungi; phylum Basidiomycota; class Agaricomycetes; order Boletales; family Boletaceae; genus Zangia; species Zangia roseola. The sequence goes on along the minus strand of JBBPMD010000817.1, from coordinate 5,570 downwards.
CACGTGGTCTGTGCAAATATACATTTCCTCCTTCCGCTACTTTATTCTCATCCGTCATCTTCAGATCCGACCCATATATGTGACTCTGCCACACTCTCAACGTGTATCCCGGAGACTATCCACTTCTTCACCCCTCTCTTCCGTGTTCTCTTTCTTCTTCCCTTATTCTTTGTTCTCTTTTCTCCTCGCATTACCTATCTTCCTGCAGACTCGCAGCTAGAGACTGTAGAGGCCGAAAGTGCACCCCTCGTTGGTCAATCGAGTGTACTTCTCCAGGAAGAGAACAATGAAGCCGTTATCGGGGGTGAAAGTACAAAGTATGGTACTTTCGTGCAAGAACAACCCAGGCCGGGTGCCGTGGCCACTCGACCAGAGGTAAGCTTATATTCTCCTTGCCTTTCCGCGGTGTTTACCGGGCCCCCCATTTGATCTAGTTGGTATCATCCTTGGCGACGGTATGGCGAGTAGGTCCTTATGTACTCCCTGCAAGGGGTGTCATCGTGAGTTTCAGGTCTTATCTGTTCTGATCGAGTGAATGTCCGACTATTTCGTCAGGGGCTTATCGCTTCACTTCACGTTTTGACCCGAGTCATCACCCCTCTTGTCCCGCTTTCTCTTGGCGCAGCTGTCAATGCATTCCTGTCCTCTTCAACTGCTCCAATTCCAGCTCCCCTTGGCACTTCTCCGTATCCATACATCTTCGTCTTCGTTTTGTTGCATTTCCTGATATCTAACGGTGGTATCCCGAGTGCTGCAAAGGCTCTCGTTTCTCGTCTTGGAGCTGATGCGGATGATACCCTGTCGTCTGATTACGTCGATCACGTACTCGGTCTCGCCCTGACCTCTAGCGAAGCCAAGGTTTCCGAGGAATCGCAAGCTCACGCGAGTGATGCGATAGCACAGGTTCTCCATGCAGTGTCAGTCATAGCAGCTGTTATCGATGACACCTTGATTGGTGCGGTTGTGCTTGGGGGCCTCTTTGGTTGGCAGTTTGGTGTCGCTGTCTTGATTGCCTTGGGTGTATACGGTACGTTTGTCTGTCCCTTGTTGATCCGGTAATGATCTTAGGGCATCGTGTAGGATATGGCATTTGCCTCGTCTTCCATCCCTCGATTCTTTCTGCTCGTCCTGCAATGGTTCCTGGGCTGGCGTTTGTTCATCTCCTTGCGTCTGCTGCTCTTTTGCTAGGCAGTTTGTACATTGGTAAAGGTGTCACGGAAGGTCTTTGGAGTGCTGGTGCTTGGGTTGCTTGGGTGTGGTATTGGAGTGTCCTCTTTCTGCCCCTTCCCTCGACTCCTTCCCTGCGTGCCGCCACGAATGACGCGAAATCTATCTTTAAGCTACTCGACAAACCCGCTGGCGTGGTCCATGGTAAGGATACCGTTGATGGAACTAGTGGCGTCGAAGTCAAGTTTGGTACGTATTCTTATTTTCTGAAGATGAAGCCTCCCTAATTCATGAACATCAGACGGCGTGTCTCTCACGTATCCTTATACTGAGACGCAGGAGCCAGTTCCTGCCCTCAATGGTGTTTCTTTCGTCCTTCCGGCGAATTCTGTCACGGCGATTATTAGTGGTCCAGATTCTACCAAGTCGAGCATTTCGAAGGCTCTTTTCCGCTTGTATGACGTTGATTCAGGCGCCATCTATTTCAATGATGTCCCCATCCATTCCCTATCTATGACCTCACACCGCTCCTTGGTCGCTGTTGTCCCTAACTTTGGCTCCGAGGCTCGCATGAAGGCTATATCCCGTGCCTTGCAGAAGGATGCCAAGGTTATTTTGGTTGAGGGTCCATTGGAGCGTGCACTCATCGGTGGCAGGACTGTGGTTTGGGAAGTTGGCACGAATGGGTTGGATGGTGTTGACAGCGTAGATCAGTGAGTTGATAAGGGACCGCCCACAACTCACCAGGCTTATCGTATCGATCTTTACAGCATTCTGGTCCTCAAGGAAGGTCAACTCGTCGAAACTGGGTCGTTCAAAGAACTCGTCCAAGCAGATGGTTTATTCGCGTCCCTCTGGGTTGATCATGTTGGCGCCGGCGCTCCTGCTCCTGGTTCCTCGTCTGCAACAGCATCCGGCGTTGCGGAAGGATACGATATTTCGATTGCCAACGCCCAATCCGTTGACGAGCCGCCCAAGGCAGATTCGCCGCGTGCTGTGACCGCTTCTATTTGTGCCCCGACAGCCTCTATTCGTGCGCCTTCGATTAGGCCGACTGTCAGCATCAGAGCAGACAGCGTTGCTCCTTCTGTACCGGCGAAAGATGTCGCGACTGCTATCTCCTTCCCTTCTGTACGAGATGAACCAGAACCAGTCGCATTCCCGGTATCTCCGGTACCTGCACCTGTCGCGTTCCCCAGGACGGATGATTCACGATCTATCGAGAGTGGCTCGCAGGCTCACGTTCGTCTCCCTACGTCCATTACGTTTGATATGCCTATTACGCCCCCACGAGTCTCCACACCTGATCCTACTGGCGCTTCTACTTCACCCCCCGACTCAGAAGGCAAGAGGAAACGTATCTCGTCGCAGAACTTCCAACGGCTGGCGAGGAGAATTTCTCTTTCGACGCCTAAAAAGGGAGTAGGGATTCCGGGCATTGCTGGTATTGCCGGTGTATTGAGGCGGGACACAAGCGTCAAGTCTTCAGACAAGGGCAATGGGGAAAGTGGTGCGAGGGAAAGCATTGACGGTACTGGCGGTACTTCAAGCGCGCCTGAAACCGCACGAAATTCGGGAGAAGTAAGCACAGAACGGGTCGAGAAGGACAAGGAACGCGAGGAGAAGAAGCGGAAGAGAAAGAGCTTCATGGAGGTAGTTGGTGCGAAATGGGGAGACAGTGGTGCCATCGCGACGCTGCCGGCAACGGATACCGAACCGCAAGGTCCAAGCACCGGTGAGGTTTGAAGACGGCGCATATAATTTTTCTCTTAAGTGTCCTTATTTCCGCATTTTTTCATTTCTCTTTGTTTCATCCCGTGTTGATCCAGCCTGCTTTCCCCCCTTCTCATTACCAGCTGATTCTGTTCATCTCACATCGAAGCCATGTCATCGTGGATCTTATTTTGTTCTCATTCCTCATTCAAGCATATCTCCAGCAATCTGTCTCTTTCCCCTCTGGAAAGCGAGCAGTTTTATAGTCATGTCAATCTACGCATACCGGGTAGTTAAATTACGACCACGCACGCCTCTGATGATGATAAGTACATTTGTCGCTTGCTTGGTGGGACGGAAATGAGCCGTCCAAACTCTATCCCAAAAGGGATATCTGTAACGGTGATTGTTGAAGGCTCTCGACCGTCCAAGTTGGGCGATTTGAAATTGATAACAGGATGCATCCAAGCAGCAAGGTCCTGGAGGGGCGTGCGTGTTTGAAAGCCCCGACTTGGTGGACATGTCTGCAAAGCTCAGATCCATAAATAAATTTTCATACCCCATACGAGCTATTTCCCCGTGGGGGACTTCCGGAGCGAGATCTGGCAAAGTATTTAGAGTTCAGACCGGAGTTTCAACTTGGAGGGAGACAAATTATAAAAGAGGGGCATCTTCGAAACCCCATTTCATTCTATCCTCTCTCGCACATCCACGTCCCTTTACGTTCTGTGTTCCGTTTCTCGGTTACGTTCCGTCTCTTGTACGACGATTCAAAGCCAAATCTAGTGTATTATCGCCTTTTCGTCTCGATCGCATCATCATGTCCAAAATCTACGTTGGGTCAGTCTGCCTTCGTATTGAGCATATTTAACTCGAGCTTCTCCTGTCTCTGGCGGAGGGAAGCGAGACTGATTCATTGGCTTTGTTCCCACTCTCGTGTCTGTAGAAATTTGAGTTGGAATACAACCGATGACGCTTTACGACAAGTCAGTGTTGAATGTAGCAGGGATCAGCGGCCCTTTGCTATGTTGTCTTGTTTGTCTCCAAAAGAATGCTTCTTACGCCTCTTTACCTTTACATGGCCTCGTTCTTGCTTGCTGCTGTTGCTCCCGCATTACTCGTCGACAATGTCCAAAAAATCAGGCATTTTCACCATTTGGCCAAGTGCTCGATGTGCGCGTCGTTTCCTATCTCGTCGTCAGAAAGCTTATTTGCTATGACATGTCATTCGCGTCCGTATTCGTCGAATGCAGAGCATTGTCATGCGCGACCGTGACACCGGTCGTTCGCGAGGGTTTGGATTTGTTACTTATGGCTCCCCGGAAGAAGCCCTCGCTGCGATAAAGGATCTCAACGAGCAGGAGCTCGATGGTAGGAGGGTTAAAGTAAACATGGCCAACGCTCGTTCTAGTGTGGGTACTCCAGGTGGAAGCTTTGGAGCTCCCTCCGGTGGCTTCGTTGGAAGTTATGGTGGTGAGCTAGCTTACCGCTCGAACGACATTTGTATGGCTCACTTCGGAGGTAGGTGGTGGTTATCCTGGTGGCCAGGGTTATGGCGCACCCGCAGGATATGGTGGCGGCTTCGCTAGCCAAGGTTTATATCCTCTTGATTTATCAGCAACGAGGTCCTTGTATGTTAACGTTTCACCAGGTGGCTCTTTCGGTGGCTACCCCCAACAAGGTTACCAAGGTGGTGGATACGGCGGCTACCAGCAGCCACAAGGAGGTGGCGGGTACGGCTACTAATCTATCAATGTATGTAAAACCTCCCATCTGATCCACTCGTTTGTTGATTTTCTGGTGCTTGCAGTCGGCGACGATCCGTTCTTCTCGATTACCCAGTCCTTCCTTGCCATCGTTCCTTGCGCCATTCCCTGCCATGTTTTTATCGTCTCATCTCGTCCCACTCATGGCATAGTGCTATGCTCATGCAGCTTGTACATTAAAATGAATCACCTTGATGTGATCGCAGTTTTGTTTTCTTGGCATTCCTCTTCTTTCTTCCTCCCCCTAACGCTTGTCTTGTACGCCCACGTGTATTATTGAAACAACTAGTCGTTACCTCTCCCGAACCCGAGTGTGAGCCCCGCGAAGCCACCTGCATTTTACAACATCATCGCACACGCGCATGTAGTAGGGTACAATTCTCCCTCTGAAATCAAGTATGCTTATCTTTTGCTCGTTACCGCATCACCCCCATTCTAGTTTCTCGCGTGAGCGCTCTTATGTTCCCGCTGCGGTTTCCACTGGAACTAGGACCATATTGATGGTTTGAGGCTACTGGACGTCACGATAATCGCCTCGGCCTCACTTTGTGAGGGCATGAGGGTTCGCTGAACGGGGCGAGGCGCCCCCGTAGGTGGCAACAGTCGCAGGAATTGTACTGGAACATTTCGGCAGCACGTCCAACCTTTTTAGCTTTTGTAAACCAAGGCGCCATCAGAGGGATTTATGGGGTAGGGGAATCAGACTTCGCTGCCAAACATAGTACACAGAACAAACTCGTGGACATGCATTCATCACCCGCAGACAACCGCAGAAATGGTACAGGAGATCCGTAGCTACAGACATCCCCGCCTTAGAAACAAGAATGTGCAATGTAACGTAGAGAGATTGAGACGATCATGCACGCATTTTACTATCAGGAAGAAAGGACTTCGTCAAGCTTCAATAATGTTCAGATTCACCAA
>JBBPMD010000816.1:0-13382 GCA_038090095.1 Zangia roseola | reverse complement strand
CCAGAGGGACGAAGACCTGCGGCAGCGCGTCGAGCGAGGCGAAAAACTCGGACTGACCATTCGCCAATTGAGAAATTTGGGCGATCGCGCGCCCGATTTCCGCTATACCCTGTGATGCTATTGGAAGTAGGCTAATGGGTCAAACCCATGCATTTTCCTTTCGAGGACAGACCTGGCGTCGTGAAAACTCTCGTCGCTCATTCACCAACCCACTCCTTTCTTGATCGTACATGTATCTCCATATGGTCTGCTGCGTTATGCTAGTCCTTCCGTGTTAATGGGAACTGGAGGACCATGAATTTCATCCACATCAATCTTGAGGAGGGGGAGTCGGTAATGGATCGATCGTTGTCAAGGATGTGCAAGTGTCTGTATCGCTCGCTTTCGTTCCTGTACTACACAATATTCGCGTGGGCCCAGTTGTGCATTATCACTATGATTCCAGTTGACATTGCCAAAAGCGTGTTGCATTAATGAAATTTGGTATGCCGTGATAGTGATATGAGTACTTGAAATAAGTAGACGAGCGCGGGAGAAGTTCGCTCTACATGATGCAACATTGAGGCTTGTACTAGGGGCTAGTTCGCTCTCCGTCTCTGCACAATAGGGATTTGCACAGTAAACCATGTATCTCCAGGCAAACTCGGCGCCGGCTTTCCCGACGACACACTTAGCTTGGCTTTACGTGCGTCGTCGTAGTCCATCACAGCTTCGTTTCGCCCGCTTATCCCGGAGAGGAAAGGCGACTTCTGCACGACATCGGACATATCAATTGGCCGAGTCGCGAAAAAGATCTTCAAGTAGCCAACATCGATGTCTTGACTCTCTTCCATCCAGTATGAAAAGGGCGTTATCCCTCCTGGCCCGTACCCGATGGTGAACGTCCCATTTCGCTTGAGCGGTGCATCGGAGCCACCGGCACCTGGCTGCGTGTAGTACGAGGCTGGGCCGTATCAACAAGGGCTACATGATCGATCAAAGCAAATTACTCACCTATACTCAAGCTACTTGTATTGAATAGGAACGCATTCACATACAGATCCCATGATGTATTGTTGGTGATCTTGATCCCATAGACCGCTTTCGGGTCGACAACAAAGTCGATGACATCTGACCCGGGTGAATTTGGGTCCTTTAGACAATATCCCGGTTCAACCGGGACGCAAAGCGGTACCCCATAGCCATCGTACTCCCACTTCAAAAGGTAGAAGTCGACAGATACGTCATGAGTGATACCGGTAGGATTGTTGCTGTTCGCAAGATCAAGGTACCAATAATAACGAGCAGCGGCATCCAGGACACGAGCAAGGTTGTCGAGACTAGTCATGCGAGGAAGTTTCGTTAGCCCGAAATAATTGACCCGTTGATCAAAGACGTTGAAAGTAACGCGATTTCCTTCCAGCGTAACTTGCAGTCTCGCTTCCTCGACTTCATCAACAAGTCGGAAGTTCGGGGAGCTTTGAGCACCACCAATTTTTTCAAGCGTATCCTTGAGGACCGGATAGAGGCTTCCTCCATGAATCAGGCGGAGGGGAACGTTGCCCACACGAGTTAGTTTAGCGAAAGAAGCACTGGCAAGATGCTCCGATGTGGTGAGCGTCGTCTGGAAATCCTCGATCACGGCAGAATCATCAACAATGACAACACCCAACGCTGAACTCCGATCGTTGTACAAGGTGAATTCCACCCTAGAGGTAACACCGTGTGCTAACCCCGCACCAATGATATGCGTTCTACAATTGTCAACGCGAACGGGATGGCGAACCTGCCCGTCCGGTAGCACTCTTGCGTTGAACAAGATGCGATGTCGGTTGTATCCCTCACAGTGAGGAGTCTGCCTAAATGGGCTGAACGAGGTGAATCTCACGACCATTTTATACGCTGAGAAACTCGTACTTTGGGAGGTGTATGCGCTGGAGCACCTGAGCGTAGGTGAGACTATTGACAGCGCGTACCTGGAGCACTGACAATAAGGCGCTAGTGAACTGGCCACGCCCGTCGTGTTCAAAGGCAAGTTCTTTCTCGCCACAGGCAGCCATAAGGACGTGTGAACGGAGACCATGATGAGCAAAACCATCAGGTATTGCGCCAGCCCGGCTCCTCCATATATCGAGATCGAGATCGGGAGGGATACTGCAGTCAAGGTGTACACTGCGAGGTACATATCCTGCGCTGTGGGGTCTGGTTCCGGAAGCCGAATGACAGCAGTCAAAGATGACGGTCTATGAGCGACAAACAAATCAACAAACGAGGAAACGCGATATGCCGTCGCACTCACGATGTTATCACCTTTCAATCTGGCGATACTGTTAAGTAAGGCACCAATTGTGCGGTCAGGAATTGGGTGAATACTACCAGGTCTGTAATCACGAGGGAGCAAGCACTGGATCTTGTTTTCAGTGCCCCAGACAGGGGGAGCAGGAAGTTCACCCCCGTGTCCGGCATAGAATACTAGGATAGGATCACCCTTCTTGATGTGGTCGTCGTTCTGTAGGTCTTCGAATGCTTTGATTATCGCATCACGGGTTGCGTGGTGATCAAGCAGAGTGCGAATGTGATCTTCAGACACGCAAAGCACTTCTTCCAGATAAGCTTTCACTGCTTTTGCATCGGCGACCGCCCCGCGGAGCTTCCGGCAGTGAGTGTAGTCATCGATCCCAATGATTAATGCAAACCTGCAAATAGCTAAAAAAATTCCAAGCAAGATCATGGGAATGTCGCACGCACAAAGGAACTGGGGAATTTGGCGCGGTGGGTAGCCCGACATCATGGAGCGGGCTTAGTGGCGCACGATTCGCTATGTCCGGCTGCGGAGGTTTATAGTCTGAGAGGATTTGGTCAGTCCGCGTCGGGAGACGATCCTGTGCGCGTACTGGTGGTTACGACTTGTGAATTGTGGTCTGTATGGTCTGCCACAGGTTCAGGACAAGGACCTCAAGGTGCACCACCGGGTAAGACACGATCAACACCAAGTCTGGAGGAACATACAATTAACTTTGGCCACTTCCACATGGTGCGCGGAGTGCCCGACGGGCTGAGAAACTTGCGGACATGTAGGCGTCACTCGTGTACTAGGACGTGGGCGGGGATCGATTGCCTGTTGAAAGGAGGGTCGAAGACTGAAAGAGGCTCCCATACTTGCAGAGAGGTCGGTGTGTAGCAGGAGGAATGACAGTGGGAGATGCAGGCTTCCATTATTGTCATGATGCTGTAGTGCGATTCTGTACAGGTTGGATTCGTGGGTTCAAGTTATCCTTTAATGTATAAACCCCTAAGTTCCTTGGTTTGCTTTCAATGAAATTGATGAGTTGATCGAGACAATGGCAAGGATTTACTGGTAGTTTCGATGGCACACTACGGAAGTGAAGGAAATACTGTCGGCTAAGTTGTTCTCACGTCTCGCTTGCTCCGAGACTCACGCGGAAACAAAAAGAGAGGAGAAAACAAGATAATGGTATACAGTAGGTAGCTAAGTATGTATATGTGAGCGGAAGTAAGGTTGTGAGCCTATTGGAAGGTTGGAAGATGTTGTGACGTGACTTTTATCTGACAGCAAGTTCGCCCTAGGATTAGAATTATGGGTGGAAAAATGGTGTATCGCACAGCGATATTCTTCTTTTGACCTCCGAAACGTCTCTAATTATAATGTGTTTAGTGCCACTGAGTGGTCCCGGAATTCAAGCGCACTTACATCTTGAAGCTTGACATTCTGTCGACTTCATTGACAACTTCACGTAATAATGGAAACGGTACGGCACCATAGGTTCTGCAAAAAAAACCTTGACTTTGACAGCACGTTCGTTCTGTACGTCTTCACGCCCGGCCGTGCCACGGTAAGTAATTGGCTGTGGTTTCGCTCGCTGCACGCGTCATGCTCCAGCTCTCTCCGGTTATCACCCTTGTTCTCGCAGTCACCATCTACGCCAAACTACATTCTCGTCACGCATACAATGATGGAATTCATCTTGCTGTGGGTCCTCGATGTGGTCGCCTTCCTGGCCCCGTTGCAGACATGAATGCTGGCCTAAACCTCGACCAATACAAGACCATCGTTGCTTTTGGTGTGCGTCCATGACTTCACAACTGACCTGATTAGCGTCCATCCTAAGTGTTGTCTAGGACTCTTACACAGACGGGGGAAGGCATGATGGGGGACCTCTTGCTCCTGCTGTCATACATCCTCCCAATGGATATGCTGGAGGTCGTTCAACCAACGGCCCCTTGTGGGTGGAGGATATCGCCAGTGACATTGGTGCTACCTTGATGGGCTACGCTGTGAGTGCTGTCCCACCCTTCTCAAGATATGGAAAAGGGTGAACGGCAATGTCAGTGGTCTAGCGCCGTCACGAACTTCACTCTGTGGCCAAGCAATCCATACCCTCGTGATTTCATCATGCAGAGTAAGCTCATTTGCATCGTGCTTTTCAAAGTTTCTAAATGTAGTACGACAAGCAACCACGTTTTTGGACCAATCTAATGATTTAGATCCGGAGACGACGCTGTATACTGTCTTTTTTGGAATCAAGTAAGCACCGTCAGCTCGAATAACTACCGAACTGAATTGTCAATCATCTCAGTGACTGGGAAGATTCGTTCGGTCGGTCAAGTGCTCTTCTCTTCCGAGGACACGTACTGAGTTTTGTGGTCGAACAGTCGACGGTGATCATCTCCCAGGGGCAGCGCGAGATCTCCTTGGCCAAATCACCCGCCTCTCTGTCCCTCCCACAAATGCCAAGAACTTCCTCGTGATCGACGTGTATGGTCGCGGTACCGAGAATGCTTGGGGTCAAGAATGGATACAATCGATCTACGACGGACTCGTTCAATTTCGCTCACAGGACCCACCGCTCAACGTTGCTTTTGTCAACTTTGCGACCATCTGGGATGGGGTTCTTGGTCCATATCCAGGGTATCGTGCATTTGGGTATACAAACACGACGGCTTGCGTTATCGGTGACGAATGGTGTGATGACCCGGAACATCACTTTTATTGGTTCGAGGGGTGTGTGGCATTTGCTGGTCGACCTTTGAGTGAGTTTATGAAGGTCTGACTATGATAGGCATCCCACAAAAGAAACACATCGTATCATGGCCGATTACGTCGAAAGAGTCTTGTTTATGTGTCGTGTCGACTGACGACCCAGATTTCTTCACTGTTCATCACAAATGGATAGCATACGAGGATACCATTAATATCATACCCCCTGAATCTTACTTTCGAGTCGAACGTAAATAGAGTCATTCTATTCGTCCTTCATTCTCCTTAGGGTCAACTCGAGGAGATTGTGTGCATTTTAAGTTGTCACCTTAAGAGAACTCACCGTGCCGAACAAGACAATTGATGATCGGGATCGTGTATTAATTATCAACAAAAGTACCGACAAGTTACCTGGTGGCTTGTGCCCCATATGAGTCGCATCTTACTCACCCGGCAATGGCTTCACTGACTTGGCACGTAATAATAAAGCGTGACACGGTGCTAGGGCATTGGAAACCTGGTTATCGAGCAGCGAGTCATGATTGGCGTCGAGGTACCAGGAAGGATAATCGAGGACTGTCCGAGTCGATAATCGCTCTTAGCCAAATTCGGTTTCTTCACCAAGTTGGTGCTCACACCACGCTGGCACCAGTAGCTTAAGGGGTGGATCAAAGATTGGTCAGAGTGCCGTGTTCTTCCGACCTCGCAAAACCAAAATAAAATGCATTACATAAATCAGAACTTGAAGTCGAGCCTCAGTTGATAGTGGCTTGAGTGTTGGCAGTACTAGCAAAGCCGACTTGCTTGTTGTCTGGTATCGAACACGCTGTATTAGCGTTCACTAAACGAAAGTCAGCCCGAGGGCGAGGAGACTGGGAGCACGATGCACAGGAAAGTGTAACCGTTGACAAAGTCAAAGCTAGGCCCAGATGGGCTTTAAGCCGAGGTCACTGACGATGAGGTAGATCGTGCTGGAACTCCCTGCGATGGCAGTGTTGAGCGAACGAGGCCAGATCTGTACGTCGGGGTGAGATCGTACGATGTGCTTCCAATGTTGAGCGTCAATGTCTGCAAATTGGCATATTGGGTAGACGTGCCAGTGACGCTGAGAAGGCCGGTTACATAGTCTTGAGTGGCACTAGTCTTGGACTGGTATGTCTGGGACGCATCTGTGTATCGAAGCATGCGACGTCGGCACCTATTGTCCGACAGTTTCAATGTATTAACTTACCTAAGGCGATAAGAATGGGAGTAGTGCTAGTGTCACCAGCAGTAGTCGACAGAATAGTGTCATCGCCATAGATGATCGATTGGTCAATGCCCCAGTAATACGACGCAGGGGTGGTCGTTGTGAGTGAAACGTAGTTCACCGAGTCGGTGATAACCAAACCATCATCGGAGAAGCTGATAGATATCGATGAACTGGCAAACGTGACTTGTGCGAGAAACGTCATTTATGTAAAAGCGCGCGCTAGAAGCCATAAGTGTCTGGGTGTCCTGGGCATACAGGCAAAGGTCTAAACGCTGAGGTCCACGAGCAGGCCGCAGCCAGTGTTGGGTTCCTAGTAGATGTGCTTCGGAGGCCCGATGTTGTCATGGCAAAGGAGTCTGAATCGGTCTCAACGTCTCCGGTCTCTGGTGGCAGTATCTGAATATTTGCGAACTTGATGGTATCAGTTTCTGGCCTTTCAATGCCAAATATAAGGAAGCGCTATAAAATCAACGTGTCACTGCGCTGGAGTGGCCGGCCTAAGTACATAGTAGTAAGAGCCACGTATGGATAACCGGGCGAATTTAGGCACCGCCACCGTAAAACGCGAATTAAGTTTACATAATCCCCACTGCCTCTAGTATAGCAACACACTGAGGTTCATCAAAATTTACTAACCCTGTTCGCTAAGATTCCTGATATGATTCTTAAAAACCGCTGCATAACCAGTTTCGCTGCTCCCGCGTTCATCGCTCTAACCCAATATCACAGGCCGCACACAAGTTCTTGGTCCGTCCGATTGGATCGGGATCTTTTCTCCCTCTACATCGATAGGCCATCTCATGATCATATAAGGTACCTCAGACAATGATCATCCCTGTATTGAAAACTCGGAAAGAGCTGTGATTGCAGCCTCTTTTTTGCAGGATAGTTGAGCAAAAAAAAACGGGGTGATTTACGCCCAACACGGCTGAAGTCGTGCCAAAAACCATTTTACTTTTGCAGAACTTCGCTTTACTCTCTCCCGCTAATTCTTACGGCTTCAGGACCCTATGTGACGTCATTCAGGTACACTATCGCAGATAAGACGGTAGTGGTGATGGCCACTGCCAGACTCTGAGTCCAGTGGCGACCGAAGACCAGATAACAATAAGCCTCTGGGGATGAGGACTCCAGGAGCAGCCAACCCGGTGAAACCCTCTGAAATTCGTAGCCCCTTCTCCTGGGAGACCATTGTCTAGTTACCGCATCAGATTCCTGTCGGAACCAAAACATAACCGTGATACTGCCTGTGGTGCGGCTCTCGGCGACAATTGAAGTACATCCTAAAAGGAAGATTCCGAAATGCCGCTCTATGACGAAGCTTCGAAACGAAAATGTCTTGGCACCGATGTCCGATACATAAGCCTTGGTGCGGGTCGAGGAAGGATCCGAGTCCGGAAATTTCTCGCTGGGCAGCCCATTACCATATCATCGAGCAAGATAGAGCTGCGAGGTGGGCATGCTCCACCCCTACTCCCTTTTTTATCCCCTCGTTCTTAGTTGAATTTTGAAGCAGCCAGACGCTGCCAATCCTCTCGCCATGTCATCCGATTTAGTACCCATATTGCAAGCCATGCAGCTCAACAACTATGTCTCCCGTACGATTACATGGGATTCCCTTGAGCCGTCGTTCTCACACCCAAAACAGTTGCGCTGGTAGTCGCTGTCGGATATGATTACGGTGAGCTGCGCTGGTCTCTGTCCTCGTTGCACAGCAATTGAAAACCTGTCAGTTCTCACATTTTCAAAAGAGGTACTCCTCTTCACCCTCTCCCGGTACATTCACTAAATGATATATTGAAGATAGAGTATGTTTGGGTAGGTGAACAGTGACTATCGAGCAGATGCACCTTCTCTAATAACCTCGTAGTGTAGGCGTTGGACCTGGGTTTCAACGGTATTTGTCATCGTACGCATGCGATTTCGTCGGGAAATTTGTTATGTTGCCTTACTAACTCTCCTCACAGGTTCGCTATGCCGGTCTTTGTTGGGCTATGTAGGTGTATCATCGTTACGACCCATCTACTTCACATCTTAATTCAAACCATTCAAGGACGAATGGGCTTCGTACGTTCCATATGACCTAGTAGTACTGACTGGGTACCGACATAAATGCTTTTGCAGTTGGCAGCACCTTCATACCTGGCCCGCTCAACGTAGGTATTCTTTGGTTTCTCGAGATCATGCATATATAAATAATCTCATTCTAGGTGTAAGTGTGTCGATTCCCCCGAAGTCACCTCGTCGCTCAAGCGTTCAAACGTTCATGATCAAAACAGGTGTAAGCACAATAATTGATGCTCCCGAGGTCAACACTGTGTGTTTACGTATCTCAAAGGTAGCGCATTGTTTTTGGTTTCTTGTTGGGCGTTTCCTGTATTTATGTGTGCTGCTGATAGTGAGTTGAAATCCCCTGATCCGGTCATACATTTTGATCTCAAATACAGTGGTAATGATCCTACGCGTCTATGCTATGTGGGATCGATCCGGGATAATACTCGGTGTCCTTCTACTGGTCTATGTACCACAGGTTATCACTTCCTTTGTTTTTCCAGCCATCTACAATGTTCCAGCTAGCCACTTTTCAGGTATGGCTCACATCCGATCCAACATGCACCTTAGATCTCTCAGATCGTGTCTTCTCTAGCGACTGTCGAACAAATCCTCAATTATTCCTTTTGCAGCGGGACTTTCCATAACGTCCCAGAACTTCTTGGCATATATATTACGACACCACGACTTGTTCTCAGCGCCATGCTGCTGATCCTCGCTCTCTATCGAACTGTGAAGCAATCATTTGTGCTGTACAAGGCAACCTTACAATGGCAGCCCAACCGGTACATGAAGCAGCTTGCAAGAGATGGAATCGTGTATTTCACAATGTATGTCATCCGCCCTCGCACTCCCTCCTTTGTCGTGATCTCGTCCTGCTGCCTTACCTTGTAGTGAAACTGAACAATCATGTCTATCTTTACAGGAACACGTTCTACAACATTTCTGTCTTGGTCCTCAACTCGCCCACCACAAGTACATTAAGCAATCCTTCAATTGACTTTCTGACGCTGGCTTGTAACGTCGCCGTGTGCCCCATCATGCCTCGGTTCATCATCAATGTGCGAGAGCTATTTGATCAGGATCGGCGTGGAAACCAGCAAGGTATCGACACTGGATTCGGTATATTTTCTGGATCGCAGACAATTGCGTTTGCGGCTGCCTCGGGTCAGGATCAGACGATTATAGGGACTGATGCGGACGAATTGGACATGGTTGGATTGGAGGTGATCGGAGATGGGGACGCGTCACATATGAGGAACTCTGTTTGACGAATCAAGGAGGTTAGCGATGAAGGTAAATAACCGCGATTGTTTCCTTGGGATGTGACTGTCTTGTACGAATACAGGCTGAACTTGACACGAATGCGAAGCGTCTGAGGTCCGAGCCGCACATGCCCGCTTGTTCACGATTTTGGATCGGTGTCTTTGCTCCATCTTTTCTCAGAGAATGTGACAGAGCCAGCGCACATTCTAGAAGTTCGGAACCAACCTGCGCCGGCGTACAGTGGACTCGCCGTTAGCTCCATCTAGGATCATCGATGCCAAAGTTATTCCAGAACATCACATACGTACTGCGTCCCGCGTTTCATATGACCGCCCAAAATTGTGACGTTCAATAACGTGCCAAATATATTAATAGCATTCTCCAAAACAACGACGGAACTGTGCGGACATTATGGGAAGGAAGCCACGTGGTTTCTGATGCACCACGAAAGAAGTACGATCATCACTCGTCCGACATCACCATTAATGCCGAGCATAGACACGTCAACGCGGCGTGTCCGACCAGGTCTGGTATCTGCGAACGACGCTCACTGTATACAGTAGGTGTTCGGTCCAGAAAGCTTTCCCCGAGCATTTGCTTCAAATGGGTTTCGATTGCGACCGAGATGAATCAGGTCCTGTAACAAATATCATCCGAATCAATGAAATCTTCCAGACCAATGTGCATGGTAATTAGCTTACACATGCTTAGCTCAGAGAATCAGTCAGCTCACTCATTTAGAATCGTATAGCATATGCCGATCGTCGTTCGGACTGATTTCCGGACCGACTCCGGCGCTGAAGGGTGGGTGATCCTCAACAGTAACAGAGGTGGCGTCCCAACGTCTTTTTAAGCGTTCAGTGAAGCTTGCGTGTAGAGTCGAAAATTTCTAGGTGTCCATGACATCAGTATATGACGATCCGAAAGGAAGGTGAAACCTGTATTGGGCTTGGTGCCCCCCAAGACGGTGTTTCTATCTCTGAGCTCAATCTCGTTTCGTTTTATCCGCTTGGCAACTTCCATGTCTTGCGCATCTTACATACCGCCGTTCTCCAGGCGACGTGCTGTCGGTAGCATGTGAATGTGAAGTATATGATTGTGATCGTAGCCCCAGTTCGACGCGGTGGCGTACCAGACGGCAGTGTCGTCGTCTCTGTCCACAGCAGAAATAGAAAGCGGGTGTGAACCAATGGACAGCGAACACTTACACCTCACCGCGGTCGTGTCCGCTCCAAGTCTGCGACTCTGCCCTCCAACCACTCCATGAGGCTGTAACGCCAACGAATCTGACGGTCAGACCGTTCTCGGCCCTGAGCTTGTCGCATGTACTCGGCGCCAGGTGCATCACGAAACGGTAAGAGATGGCTTCAAGTGTATCATACATCGGCAGCAAACGAGCTGGGGGCACCTGGTCTGGTGCAACGGGGTGGCGAAGATTCCGGAAGGGGTCCAAGAGAGGTGTATCACTGCAAGGAGGGTCGAGAAAGGCTGGCCTCGAGCAAGGTATGTGATTGGTATCTTGGATTGATGGCGGGAACCCATGCCATGAAACGTCAAAAGTTGTACGATGCTCCGTCATATTCGACTCGGTTCAGTTTCAACGGAGAACGTTTGTTCATGTTGGAACCCTAACATACTAGTAGGAGCGCGTACTAGCAGCCTGGTACATTCATGCAGCCGACCCAATTATTCTAATTATTAGTGGTTCTCAGACCGCTAGTAAAGTTATTACATCACAAAAATTGCGGAATCATAATATGGTCAAACAAAGAGTGCTACTGCCGGCTAACCTAAACAGGACAGTACCACGTGATACAGCTACAGTCGACTTCCACATAAGCGATACAAGGTATAAGCAATACTCTCTCATAACGTATGGGTTTCTGAATTTCCCAAGTTGGTTTGCAGGGATTTCAGGCAATAAGGAATAACTCTCCCATACCAGATATCTGATAGTGTTTTCTTGTGGTCATAACCAATAGAACACCTGGATAATACTATATTAGGAAATAATATTATATAATTTTTCAAACTTGGATGTCACGACGGTCCGAAATTGCTGGCATAAGGCAGGCATCCTGCCACCACCTGACACCAATACCGACCCCATCCGACCATCCCTTGTTGGATTTTGCATTCGAGATATGGTGGTACAGCCACCGTATTACATAATCATGCAGTACATTAGTTTCCGCGTGTTTGAAACAAACAACCAAATGACTGGGCTGAATGTTAAGTGGAATGTGAGAAGAGTGTTCTCAGTCAAGTGATTGGGAGATAAGGATCCAAGTATATTGTATGTAGCTAATCAGGCAGCAGACCGCTACCCTACAATGTATAACACTACTAATATTGCTGTACTAGCTAGTGCTTCGGGTAAATCATAATGGGGGTTTGTCCATGTGTACATAATGTGGATACTAGACGCTCTGGCACTCCTGGCACTGGCACTTGTACTCTGGCACGTCTCGGCTCTCTGGCACGTATCGGCTCTGGTGACAACGCGCTCTGGCTTACCTCTTATGGTAACCCTATCTCAGGGCAGCTCTGGCTACTGGCGTTGTTCTCCTAATCATAATGATGGTGAGTAAAAGAATGAGACACCTGGTGAAAGACCAAGGGCTGTGTGGCCAATGGGAGAAAGACCAAGTAAACTTTGCTAGAGTCTACTGGTGTTGGTTTCATGGTTTATATACGAATACATGTGTGGCTATGTAATAATTATCTAAGCGTCGTACCATTCCTACTATTAATCCCATTGGACGATAAGGAATGATGGATGACTGATCATAGGGGTTGGTACCTTGATGCTGATGCGTCAGGTAACAATGAGGCATGTCATAATTGATGTGGCAAGAGAACGTCCCTTGATGAAAACGTGTACTGCTTCTAACCACGATCGGATCTGTGATATGTTAAATAGATGCTGTCGTCGGCTGTGTTATGTGGCAGCCAATAGGAATGAGTTCCGAGAACAGCCTTAGCATGAGGCATAATTACGTAAGCACTTGTGTTAGAACTGCATGAGGGTCAGTTTGTTGAAGACTTGTGTGTTTGTTGAAGCATAGGGTTGGAAGAAGATAGGGGCAAGAGACGTGTTTGTAACAGTGTTAGCTAGACACCTCAGCTGGTTTACCAACCACTGAGGTGAGTTACTTTACTATAGAGCTACCCAGGTTAGTACTGACTAGATTACAGTACTTACTATTCAATATCCCTTCCTGTTTCCTCCTTAATAAATGGTCCTGAAACGAATGAAAACCCCACTTTGCAGTCTGAGAAAGAGCTTGAGAAAGCTCTGGACCAACTTGAGTCAACTGGTGTCCTCCAGCCTTTGAACCATATGAGCATTACTGAGCTCCTCAGCCCAAACACGGAAACGCACAACATCTTCAAGGCAACCGATGAAGATGAGAAGTGCGCCTGAAGAGCAAGCACACAGTTAGTTGATGCGAGAGGTTCGCCCCAAGAGATTCCAGGGAGAGAGGAACAGAAAAGAAGGGTATAGTCAACCACCTGAGCCGGCACAAAGCTGGTCCGATGCTTGAAAATGAGGTCCGAAGGTAGAGAACAAGGTCTGAAGTTAATCGGACTAATCAATGGTTGATTAAACTGCTGCAGGGACGATGACGAGACGATGCTAATGATAACGATGATGATGACGCGAGGGTGAGGACAAGTTTTCTCACAATGGAATGACGATGGGGGAGCCGGTAGAGACAAATTGTTGCAGGAAATGACTGTAATGAGCAGTTGGTGTGTGTTGCACGGTAGACACTCAGGAAACATGGCCGCACAGCTTGCAAGCTGCAAGCTTAACCCATATCATGTATT
>JBBPMD010000815.1:0-13387 GCA_038090095.1 Zangia roseola | reverse complement strand
GAGAGTGCGTGGTACTTGTACGTGCCGAGTTTGGTGGGTGCCGGGACGGCGCTGTTGGTGGTGGGCGTCATTGGGGCGTTGAGCTTTTCGTCGTGGAGGCGGAACCAGGGTTCTTGATGTGTGAGTTGAAAATGGGAACAGTTGGTGATTATCTGTAAGTTTTTGATTTTGTGCTCGGTGTCTTTGCTGTTAGAACTCGAATGTTACTTGAAGTCAAATATATATATATATTCTTGATCATTTATGCAGGCTAGGGTAGAGAATGGAAGTGCGCATTGAATATTGAACGATGGATCTCGATACCGTCGGACGAGTACAGGCGGCCTTGCGTGGTGATCCTCTGAAATCCTCTATAATCCTTTTTTTTTACAATTTGCCGATGGTCTTGTATGGAATGTATTTAAACGGTCCTGATTTTCCCTGACTCCCCGTTATGTACAGTGCTCGGAGAATGTCACCTGCCAACTTCCGTGGTCCTGCAAAGGTTGCGTACCAAACTACACCTTTCATCATCAAAAAAAAAAAAAAGAAAACCGTGAATGAAGTCGATTATATAGGAAAAAAAGTCCCTCGAAAAACCCAACACGAGGTGCTTGACGATCAAAGCTACTCGTCCGCCACCTTGAATCGCTTACGATGAGACCCCTCGATATCGGTCAACTCCACCCTCACGGTCTCGTTCGAACCGATCCCGCCCGGTTCAAACCCAACCAAATGATCGCTTAAATGTGTCTTTGCACCGGATGGATCCCTCGCCGAGGAGACCATCATTACGTGGATCGGGTTGGACGGGTCGAATACATGGGGACATCCACGATCCTGTTCTCGGAAGACGTTCCAGATCGTGTACCCGGCGGCGGCGTACGTGATGAACGCGACGATCGTGATCGGGATAATCATGTACCCGTATGTGATGGACGAGCTGTGTGACCATCCTTCTGTCCAGATTGTCTCAGTACCGTTCAGACGGACCTGTGCTTCTTGTGGTATGATATACGGAGGTGCAGAAAATCCAGATCGAAGGAACTACAGTGGTGGAGATTTAGGGTCCCGTTTGGGACATGGGTAGATGTGGGTATGTATGGGATGGGACGCACCGTTCCGGAGAACTCGATGACACCCTGCCAGTAACGCGCCTGTGATTCAAATCGTCAGCGCGGGTTGACGGTAAGAAAGACAGTGGAAGCGCACTAATTCTGTTAAGAGGGCATGATTAACGTCGCTAGGGTCATCATTCTCAATAGATGTGTAGATAGCGTATAGCGCATCGCCGATAGTGTTCGTGGTCAAACCCTGAGCAATCCAGGACTGGTAGTGGACAATGGCCGCCAAGAATTGGGTCAAGTTCGAGTTGCTATTCTCAAGTGGCTGTGAAGTGACGGACGTTGCGTTTATAGTACCGGTCTGGTAAGTCACGCTAGAGGTCGTAATGAGTGGGTTTATCGAGCAGACTGTCAACGGCAGGAAATCGTATTTCCAGCTCGCGTTCACAGTTAAATCTGAAATAAAGGTTATCCACAAAAATACAGGAAGCCAATCCAACACTCACCAAAATTTTCCCAGCTAAAGCCGACCCCTCCAAGGGGGTAAGGACAAACAAGGGAGGATATAAATCCGCTCGAAGCGCCTTGCGGTACGGTAGCAGAATCAGATCGTGTCGCATATTGTTGTACAGATGGTTGACCTTGTATTTGATTAAATGTCAATTGCACATTGGAATCAGTCAGATAGACAGCGAATTCACCTTGGCTGCATGGGTGGGTGATATTCCAAGCCCACAACCAGTAATTAACGGTCCCGTTTACGAACGGGACAGGCAGAGGGTAGAAGAGATGTATATCGCCCGCCGTGTCGTTAGCGAGAGAGCACGTCACATTTGCAGTCAGACCTTGCTGCTGTACTTGGTACACTTGATCTACTCCCTGGATCACCTTGCTATTTGGAAAGTTAAAGTCAAGGTGCGTTGGAACCCGTCCACCGGCAAATGCAAGGCCAGTATTGTCCTTTGATACGTTTGCATTCGAACCGGCATACGATTGTATTGCAGGAAGCACTCCACCTGTAATGTGTAAACATCTAAATCCGAAATTCTAGATCCACACGTACCTGTGGATACATTATATCTGGCACCATTAAAGTTAAACACTCCTCGTCCGCCAAATGTGTACTGTGCGGAAGTAATACCGCCCATCAAGGCACCAATATCGACCATCTCTGACGAGTTGCCACGCACTAGAAGAAGTGTAAACGACCATGCATCATGGCCCGACTTCGGGACTCGGAATGCCACATTACCTATGGCAGCTCCACTCTGAATAAGTTCCTGTTGAAGCATCGTCTCAAACCAACTGCTAGTGATGTCAAGCTCCCATCCGGATCCATGAATGGGTAATGCGATAAAACTCGGCTGCAACAGCGAGTTCCAACTGCACGATATTTTTTAGCTCAATTCAATTCTATAAAAACTGTTCCAAAACCCCATACCTAGAGTACAGTAGCTTTGTCAGCCCGACAACCACTAGGGTTATCAAGCATGGCTTCAGATGTCGACAGCTTATTAGAAACGATCCTCTGGATATGGCGATACCGCTACTTAGGTTGATCAATGAGATTGCATGGCGAATACGGTATCGCAACGCAGCCTGGATCGCGATTGACAGAAAACTGGAAAAAACCAATTATGGTGAGCGGTGCTCCTGAAAGTTTTGATAAGAACGCACGCGTTGGTCGCAAGCGAGAAGAGAGTAGCTATAATACCGACGACCCAAGTCATCTTCGCCTGGTCCGAACGTATAATGACAGCGAGATGGTCGGAAAGAATAACCTGGCCACGACAGAAACTAACAATGACGAAGCTCCACCCGATGGCGAGAAGAATTGTTTGACAAGCAATGACTGCACCGAGTTTCAATGCGAATTGAGTGCGAGGTTGCATGATAGTGTGCGGACCACCGCTAGAAGGCAAGCGTAGCGTTTATATATGGCCATATCCACGAGGATGTCATTTTGCGTACCAATGGAAGACCTGCAAATTCCAGCTAGTAGAACAACGGCGCCCGCATGCGGTTTAATGAATCGGAAGTGGCATATTGAGTCCAGGAGGTGAGAAGAGAATCTAGTGATTATGTTGCAGGGCAGGTCGGCCGCCAGTGAAACCCAAGCCACTCACGGTGAGGTGGACTAGGTGCGTTGGTAGTGACAAAGGTTCCACGAACACCACACGCAATGCACAAGGCAACTACTTCTATCAAGTCTAGGGTCAGAACATGAGGCAAGCACTTATCTCGATTTGCGAAAAAAAACTTACATGAGGAAGTTAAACCCATCGGCACTGGTCGAGTACCGAATTGAATCATGTGGTGACTGCGAGCCATAACTTGAGCACATTCGATGATTCTTTTTAGCGGCCATGTATCAATGGTCGTGGCCTTCATTCGCTGTGTCTATTGCTTTGCGCTGAGCACAGATTCGATTGCAAATATTGTAATTACATTGTAGTGTGGCTCATTTTCTCGCGACGACGTTCCTTTGTTTCGCCCTGTACTGTATGTGCGAGCCGGACCCTTGAGTTGGGTCCAAGGAGTTCGAGATGGGCCTGTGTCCGGGTCGAATGACTCGGGAACCGATGTGACTTCAATCGCTTGAGAATCGATATGATTTGCGACAAGCACGGGCCCGGGCCGCCCGCGTCATGACGATGCAATGAAAGGAAGGCCGGCCATCGGTGGGTGATGCTGGCACAGTGGTTGGAACTCATCATTTTCATTGCCGAAGGACCCTTTTCTTCCTTCCTGGGTCGACTCCATCCAATCACAACTCTAAGTAGACACCACACAGTGTTGTGTATAAAGCATTGGCCGCCTTGCCCCCACGGGGCCCTGGTCGAACCTATGCCGCCGTCATAAGATCATACACGGTGTGCAATTTGTGTGTCCATATCATCAGTGATCACTCGGACTCCGACAGCAACTCCGTGCCACCATCACCACCACCACCACCCAGCGACGACGACGCGAAGTCACGTATTAGTTGCATGCTAGTATGCCCACGAGTATTTGCCAAATGTTACTCGGCCCCGTGCCAGTGGCCACCGCGGTCACCGGCTCACCCGCGATTTTCCCTACCACATACCAAATTAAAATTAAAACTACTGGCCCAGTGACTCCTGCCAGTATAATAGGGATTAGAAGTCCAAATATTATGCATAGATGAGAATTCATAGCATACCTCAGTAGTCACACTACCATGACCACTTGATGCCAAAAGCAGTGCATGGGAATCACAAGCTGAGTCGAAGGGGCCGCCTGTCACTGATCCGATCGTTGACTTATTGCCAATGCCCACTACTCCCTGGTCAAGCTCAGGTTCCCTTGTTTCAGATCGCGTCCGTCCAAATCCGCCGTCACAAAAGCAGCAACAGCAGAACAAGGGTAAAGGCGCCAAAGGCAAAGCACCCACGCCGGAACCACCCAAGCCCAAGAGCAAAGCCGTTCGCGCACTCGAAACGCGCCTCGATGGTGCATCCAGATCGAACCACCGGACCAAAGACCCCAAAGGAGGGTGCTTCTGCCAGGGTGTGTTGCCCTCCTTGCAGTGCATCACCATGCGCACCCCTCATATCTAACTACACATCTACCAGCCCGAAAACACGCCCTGTCGAGTTACGTCCTGATGTGCCAACATTGCGGGTTGATCCTGTGTACTCTCAACCAGCCCTACTTTGCGTGTCCACACTGTAGTTCGGCACTGCTGGATGGGCGAGAACGAGATGCCTTGGTAGGGCGATTGGAGGCGGAACTGGCGGAACAGCTGGCGAGGGAAGAAGCGGAACGCCAAAGGGCGATCGTAGAGGCGCGCGCAGCCGAGGGGGCATTTCCGATGTTACCTATCTTGCAAGCGAATGCGCAACTGACGAGAGTGTCACGCACACCGCCGCCTCTGCCTACCACGCGCACGGTGTTATCGCTGAATTCAGGGACAAAGAAGGTGACAGTATCGTCTTATAGCACGTCAAAGGTGACGCTATCTCGGCCAGCGTCGCGCGAGGAGGATGGGGAGGATGAAGGACGGGTGTTGGGACCACCAGTGGAGGTGAGTCACGTGAAAGAGCCGCTGGATTCGGAGCGCCGGTGGAGGAATGTACAACTCGGGGATGTGAGGTATGCCCCACTCCCTCGTGGGACCGATGATAGCAGGAAGCGGGGGCGGAAAAAGCAGGCTGCATGACCGGGGCTCCTTACATGGTCTGATTGTAAGCATGCTAGCGATTAGGACAAGATGGGCTATCACCCATTGCGAATTAATGAGTTAGAGGTCGCGCTACTTACTAGTAGGTGGTGCTGGTGCCAGTGAGTCAAGCGTCAAAGCAAAGTTACTAGGGCCGTGCTAATACATTCCATAGTATCACAGACCATTGGCAAATTGTGAAAAAAAGGATTATAGAGGTTATCACGATCCTCAGTCATCATCGACATCGCCAACCGTGGAGCTTTGAAGTCTACCTCGTGATCGTCCACTAGGGTATCTCACATATGCCGTGTGTGGTACCACTAGTATCGATCTGCGGCAAGCACGGAGGAAGTTACGTTTTGCCTGAAATCGTAGACGGGCCGATTCTGTGTCATCACAATTGACAAAGTCTGGCCCGTCCCGCTGCAGCTCCGATACTCCAAATCACGCTGCGCTCACTTGGAAATGCTATCTCTACTACAGTCCTAACTATGTGGGTTCGACGCTCATCTGCAAAACCGTACGACTATATGCCATCCTTCAAATGCCTTTTACTCCGGTGGGTTTGTACATTGTCAACTATTCGGGTCCGATTCAAAGTTATCTTCATAGCCACACCCCTGGTTCTATGAGTTTATAAATCGGCGGTATCGCGGTCAGGACAGAACCGCTCCTTTCCGCCCACCCAACATCCACATCTATGACTGGCTGGACGTTACTCGATACCCATCCGACCCAAGGTCGCTCCTTCCAGCGTCCTGTGGACATATCCGAGATGAGCTATGTCTGGGATAGCATTTTTAACGGCACTGCAGACACCGTTCTCGCCTATCAGATACGCCTCTTGAATGGTTCCAAGGACGCCCATTTATTTTCAGATGCCAACATCATCAAGACGTGGCTATCCGCAAAGAGACGGTACCCGCAGGTTGGCGCTATCATACAAGGACCGTCCGACGCGCCTTTCAGAGTGACGGGCTCGAAAGCCGCCAATGACGATGTCAACGGTGGCAGGATTGCAGGCTATGCTGCAAAGCCATGCTTTGTCGTCCGGGAACACGATCTTACTGTGGTTCGCCCAGGCGAGATCGCGTTCGAGTGGGCTGCGTCGGATGAGGACGTGGCGAAACGGATTTCGAGTTTCTTTGACGGCCCGCGTCCACTTTCGGAGGAGCTCCTGATGAAGCTGTACGTCGTACGCGGAACGCAACCGGACATGTTGCATTTGATCGTGAGGGTGGCGCACTGCGTGACAGATGGAACAGCCAACTACACGTTCATGCGGTGTTTCTTAGAGACGCTCTCACGAGCTGGGGAGGCACCTGCTCAAATTCCGTTGGAACGTAGGTTGGCCATGGCCGTCCCTTCACCGGATGCAGAACCTCCCTACTTGCGTTCGTTTAGTCCGGCGAAACGACGATGGCGAAACGCTGTTGCAAGTCTGATATTCCGATCGCGGATGGAAAAGATACAAGTACGTGTTTGTCCTTTCATTGCAGCGAGTTACTGACGCGTCTATATCGTTGTTGTAGGGTGGTCATACGCTTCCGTGCCGCCTCACCAACTCGACAGTTTCCATCCCTGCAAAATCTCGGGAGATATCCGTCAAGCTTTCGCCCCAAGAGACCTCGGATGCGGTGGCCAACTGTCGTTTGCACAAGGTTACGTTTGGAAATGCCTATCTCGCTCTCGCGCAAGTCGCCATGACCCGAGTGCTTTACCGACGTTACTTGCGCGGCGAGATCTCGGAGGAGGAATGGGAATATCGAAAGAAGCAATCGCATACGATTACAGGTCCCCTTAACCTGCGTCCGTATCTCGACAAGGCATGGTTCCAGGGAGGCGGCGGAGGCGAGTTCGTCATGTCTCTGGGTTTATTCTTTTACCAGCTCCCGTACATGTCCCTCGGAGACACGGAGAAACGTTATCGTCCCCGTGCACAGAACATTGGTCTTTCGAGTGGCGCCCCGCCGTTCTCGGAGCTCCTCTCGTTCGATCGCTTCCTGCATCGTGCAGACTTGATCAAAAAACAGGCAACTGCGCTTTTCAAGCTTCCTCTCTTCCTCGACATGGTCAACATGTCCAGCATTCAGCGGCTTGTACGTTTCCGGCCAATGACGTTGGAATGGTTGAAACGCACCGAGGCCGCTAAAAACGACGTGCATGGAACGGTGGACGACAAGGTTCTACCGATCTCGGCCATCCCCAAGATGCCGGCCCATGTAGGCTCTAGCTTTGGTGACGTATGTCCTCGCCGCCAATCGTGATGACTTGTGATTGATCGTCTCATACAGCTGAAGTCGATGCTGCCACTCGAATACCCCATACCGCCTAGCAACCCGCTCTCGCCATATTCTTCGGTTCCACACCAGCTCAAGGCAGGTTATATCACACCTCCGTCGACTGCCTCGGCAGCAACCCCGACGATTGCGCTACAAGAGACGTGGTTACATCTTCACGCACGTCCCGCAGAACTTTATCTCAGCGCATGGAGTTTCAGAGGGCGTATGACATTGCTCGCGTCTTTCGACAACAACGTGTTTGAAGAGGAGGTCGCAAGGGAGTGGCTGGATGAGATCAAAGGGGCGATCGTATGGTACCTTGGTCAGAAGCATGAGTCGCGCCGGGCCAAAGCCGGGGCGAGGCAAGGCGCGCAAGCTAAGCTATGACCATATAATAGATGTGGAAAATCACTTTAGAATCTCACGTAGGAATCAATTGGGGTGGAGAGCCAGTTAGCTAATTGAACGAATAGATTGCCTTTGAACCAACTTGAGGGTTTGTTTCCTTCCATTCAGTCACTGCTTCATCGCTCAAGTACATTTGGAGACCGAAGACGAGGATGCTGAACAGTGATGTCACTTATAAGGGTGCAACTTATGGCGTTGCATTGACGGGGTAGTGAATTGTTCCTCAATGTTTTCATGGACCTGATGCCGTATTGAGGGAGCTGGTAGTCGAGATCAAGCATTCGGAGACATGCAAATTATAGTTAATTGTGGGGGTCCAAGCATAGATAGACCCTATCGCGACTTATGGTCGGCGAGTGTGGTATCGTCACCGACGGAGCCCGAGACCAGTAGCTGTACTTCCAGGACGAGATTTCCAACCAAACCATCCGACGACGACGTTTTTCGCAAAGAGTTCGCCAAAGCCAAGCATGATACCGTTGATGAACGGAAGTAACAAGTTAATAGCAAGCGAAGATAATACGAGTGACAGTCGTGTCCGTGTTGCGATCCTGTTGTCCATGATTGAAGGAAGGGTGGAGGAAGGAACATGTGTCGGATTTTGCTCTATCTTACGATACAGATGAGTCTGAGCTGGGAGTGGAGCCGAGGTTGGCGCGAGCGAGGTAGGTTGGTGGGAGGGAGACTGGGGTACGGAAGCTTCCGGAAAGGACATGGAGGGATACGAAGATGTCGGTGAAGCTGAGAGGTGTTCCCACCGTTGAGAAGGAGAGCCGTTCTCCATTTTTCCGTGCTGTGAAGCATGTTCTGCACCACCCTCATGAGCTACGCGGGACTCGACGTGCTCAACGGAGCTTAGGGAAGCCACCGAGGCTGCGAGGGAGTGGGAAACCACTTCAGTGGCAGCGGCAGTAGATACGGTGATGTGATCACCTAGGCCATCCCATGACTCAGGTGGTTGGCCACTGGCTTGACGTTCGGCTGCTTCACTGGCACGAATGGCTTCCCATTTTGCACGGGCGAGTTCGGCTTTGGTCCGGGCGGAGGCGGACTGGGCACGCCATTCTGACACCTGGGCAGAGTAGGCTGCTTGCCAAGTGTCTTCTTCGGAAGGAGGAGCCTCTGGCGTCGTGAGTTCGGTTGGGGGGGCAGGGGTGATTGGAGGCAGTACTTGGGACGTGGACGGGGAGCTAATGGGAACCTCGCTTGGCTCAAAGGGATGCTCTAGAGCAGCCTGTAATCAAAAGTTAGTATCAAAACAGTAGAAACATCCTACTAGATATACCTGAAGAAGCTTGTGCGCGTCGGTAGATTGAAGAGGACTCGACTCTGCCATTCGTCGAGCTTGACGATCGATATACAACTTAGTGTAATTTCGCCTGGGAGACTGACAATAAAACATTTGTTGGAATAAATTCCGAGCCACAAGTTCTCACGGTATATGAGGTCACGTGATGCGCGAATAATAGATTACCGGATTCGGATGGGACGTCATCGAGCCTCCTAAACTTGCTGACGTCGCAGATGACTTCATCAAAAATCGATGGTATATAAACCAGACCACCCTTTCGCATCTGGTTTCTTTACACCACATCCAAAAAAAATCATCACACATGGTGAGATCACACAAACCTGCTCAATGGTGATGCAGCTGACACTCACTACAGGCTGAAACCGAAGCACAGTACCAGGTGGCCAACTTTGCAAGTTGGCTCTTGATCGTACACTGACACTCTAACCACAGAAAGGAGACAGGGTCGAGTACCGACCTGTTGGCGGCGGGACGGACAATGTCTCGCACAGCGTTGGCGAGATAGTCGACGTTTCTGCCGCTGGTACAGTAAGTGATGCATTACTCAAGAGTGCAGACGTGACCTGATGTACTCGGGACTGCAGGAAGTTAGGTACTCTATCAGGAATGACAACACAGGCAAGACTACTGGCTACCTGGTATGTCACGCTTGTTCTTTTTCTACTTGAAGAAATGCTGACGAGTCGACGTTGAATAGGGGAAGAACATTGTCAGGAAGCTCGAGTCCTAAAAGGTAGCATGGAACGGTGATCCATGGTAATAAAGCAACGTGTACTTTAATGGCATGATCGACTTGTGTGATGTCTGAGGGGTACTCGTTGTCAACGAAGTTGATTTCTTCGGCGGTACTCAGACGGCGGCGGGGGAGGAGGGTACGGCACAGTCGCATTCTCCCAATGGTCACCTACGATTGGACGGATCTGAATGCATTGTTGAAATGGAGCGAAGATGAGTGCAATTTTCCGATTCTCTGCAACATAGCAATACCAAGCGATGCCATCGACCTCGCGTCCTATATACGAATATTGAGCGCTGTCAACCCCGCCGCCCCGAGCCATCATTGTAAGTTCGTTATCGAGCTATCCTCTCACAAATCCAACGATTAAGCCCGGTTCTCGCTTCATAGTTTGGCTACAAGGTCAGCGCGCCCATCGCCAGCAACGCGATTCCACTGAGCACGACGCGATTGGTGCGACCCCCCGAGATACCACAACACCGCCCCTTTCACTTCGTCCAACCACTCTTTCACCACTCCATCCTCAAAGACATTTCTGTCATAATACACGTACATTCTCATCCGTCCACGGGAACTCGCGGCTCCAAGGTACAGCTCCCCTGGATGCGCGCAGAGCGTTGACGAGCCGCTTTCCATCGCGATCTTCGGAGTCGTAGTAACCTCCGAGTTAGGTGGCGACTGCGGGGGATGATTGACATAGCCTGCCCGCATCGGATGCGAAACGGGGGCGTAAGGTGAGAGTGGGTGGGTGGGTGGCAAGGGATACTCAGTCGGAGATACCACATCGACCTGGTAACAGATCAGAACGAAAGCGAGGGAACCAGCCGGGAATGGAAAGACGCACGTCACCAAGGGTAGATCCACCGTGAGCAACAGCCACCGGAATATCTGTGACAGCCAAGACCTCGTCCTCCTCACCTGACCTCTTATTTTTCCACTGCAGAGTACCCAGCCATGCACGGCGAACGTGAGCCAGACCGGCCACATGTACAATTTCGGCGAACAGGGGATGCTCGAAAAGTGCCCTTGCCTGTCTCTTGACCAACTCGGCACGATACAAGAATCGGTCGAACGTGAGGAGATCCGAGAAAGGTGGTGCGCCGTTCAACAGGCGGCGGCTTTGTTTCCACCCCTCCGTTGTCCCGAGCGTCATGAATGGGAGCCTGTAAAAGAAGAAACTCACAGAAAGCACAAAGTCCCCTCCGCCTCCTTTCTCGAACCATTCCTTATCTAGTCGCGGGCGCAAGCTCAGAGGACCCACAGTAAGATAAGGTTGCCTCTTTCGATACGTCCACTCTTCCTCTGAGATCTCTCCGCGCAGATACCGTCGGTAGAGTACTCGGGTCATCGCGACTTGAGCGAGGGGCAGGTAGGCATTTCCATATGTGAGATTGTGGAGGCGACAAGTGGCTAGTACACTAGCAGTCTCTGATTCCGTGAAGGAGACAAGAGCGAAACCAGCTCTCGCAGGAGTAATCGGCGTCGAGCGCGTGATGCGACATGGAAGTGTATGCCCGCCCTACCCGTGAGTCCATCAGCCCTAGGACGTCGGGAAAAGTGAGATGACACCCACAAGATTCTTTTTCATCATTAACTGGTATATGACGTGTCCAATCGCCAGTCTCCATCGTCGCCGCCCCAGATTGAACGAGCGGAGTTGCTTTGGCAATAGTTCGGCAGGGGGAACCACCATCGCTAATCTCTCCTCTAGTGGATGTTGCGCAGGCTCCGGGTCCGAACTTGGGCCACATCCCCTTGCGAGGGTATCGACGAAACACCGTGTCAAGGTTGTTATTGCCGTGGCGTCCGACACAACATGCGCTGTTAACATCATTACGTGCAAGACATTCGCCTTATGCGAATCAATCTCGCGATGGACGCGCAACTGCACCGGCAGGTCCTCCGAAAGCGTACGCGGGCCATCGAGGATGGTAACCAGTTTGTGTTCCATCTCCTCCCTACTCGCCGCCTCCCCGAAGACGACTTCATTTGGATGAACAATAGCAAGGTCACATTCCCGGACGACGAAACGGGGCTGGAATACGGATTTAGGATCGTCAAAGAGATCATTGTGGCTAGTTCCTCCTTCCGTTTTGAGATCCCGGATGATAGCGCCTGCGAGCGGAAAGCGCCGTTTTGTAGAGATCCACGCCTGGATGATGTTGGCGTTCGAAAAGAGGCGCGCGTCTCGAGAACCGTTCAAGAGGCGCAGCTGAAAGTATTGGCCACTATCTGTGGTTCCTTTAATTCGGGCATCCAATGCGAAGGCGACCTCTGCTGGGCTTAGGGGGCGCTCAAA
Organism: Zangia roseola; assembly: GCA_038090095.1. Lineage (NCBI taxonomy): Eukaryota > Fungi > Basidiomycota > Agaricomycetes > Boletales > Boletaceae > Zangia > Zangia roseola. The sequence goes on along the minus strand of JBBPMD010000815.1, from coordinate 1,121 downwards.
GGTTCGACCTTGGGTTGGATGGAAGTTCACTAATGCCCAACCGGGCATCGGATGGGCGAAAAATACGAGGTAAGCGGGTAAAAGTGTATCATTCAACTGGTGCCTTTTTAATGCTGGAGCACATGATGCGCCTCTTTGTTGCTTACTAGTACAACTCCTTGTAGGGTTATTTCTTCACGGAAAAGAGTGGTCCCGACATGCCAGTGCGGTGTCGATTGACGGTTGGTCCATTGAGTAAGTTGTGCCTCGTGTTCGGTCTTCGGGCTGACTTGAATGTCATGTCGTGCGGGATTCCGGGTGGTCAAATCAGCCGACTTGCGTCAGCAACTTTGTTTCTCGCCAAGTGATTCCCACACGCCTGACCTCGAGCTTCTCCTTTGCAAGTACTGACAGCATGTTCCCCTCACCATGCTTCCGCGGATCATTCCGGATGAATATAGTTTTGGCACGGACTAGCCACCTCGAGTCTTTTACCACCCCGTCCTCGAAGACGTTTCTGTCATAAGACCATCAGTCTACGTGCAGTTGGTTCTCCCGGACGCACGCAGAACATTATCATAGGGGCCATTTTCTATCGCGATCCTCGGAGTCGAACCTCCGTGTTAGGTGGCAACTGCGGGGGAAGGTTTTCATAGTCCGCCCATATCGGATGCGAAACGGGAGCCTAAAGCGAGAGTAAGACTGAAGTCGGTCAAACCTGGTTGAGGTGAGGTTTACCTCACCTCGGCGGCAACGCTAGCCTCTACTAGTAGGTGAGAGTCGATGAGTGGGATATTTAGTCGGTATACCACATCCTAGTGAATTTCAAATCAGAAACGAGCCAGGCCTATCTAGAGGAGCACTCGCTAAGGGCGGGCAACGGCCACAGGGACATCTGTGATGGCCAGAAGCCCGCCATCCTCAACGTTCGACCTTTTATCCTTGTTATCCATCCACTGCAAAGCACCGAGTCATGCACGCCGAGGTCGAAAAAATATTGTCAAAGAAAGATATCTTTACGGAGTTTGAGAGAGATTAGGGCGCGAACCATACCAGTTATGTGTACGATATTTGAAGAGCGGATGTTCAAAAACGCCTTTTCCTGCTTCTTGACCAACTCGTACGGTACAAGAACCGGGTCG
>JBBPMD010000814.1:0-13395 GCA_038090095.1 Zangia roseola | reverse complement strand
GCACACCCTCTCCCGCGTGTTCCCCTCGGTGGATGAGAGAACCCTCCCCGCCGCACGGATGTATCATAGTGACGGTATCCCGTCTCTGCAACCCCGTCGTCTTCATCACGAGTTTGAGGGTGGCTATGTTCTTGGTTCGCCACTCCTGTCGCAACATGTCCATTTGAAGGTCCTCTCCCCCGTCCACGCGTGGAACCTCCTCGGCTGCTATATCCACCGGGGCCATGGTTCGATGCTTGGGCTCCTGACGACCACGCCGGTGCCGGCGGACCTCCTGCTGTGGCATACGACCCCCTTGCCTGGGACGCCTGATTATCCGGGAAACCAGCGCCGCGTCCTCGGTTGGGGTTCGTCATAATAGCGACAGGCGCTGATGATTGCCTATATCCGCAGTGAGCTTCGCGATACGACACGGATGTGGAGCCGTGTACTTGCCTCGGAGGGGCAGGTCGGAATCCGGCTGCGGCCGATTGTCCTGGAGCCGGGCGCACAGCAGGGTATGGACCAGCTCGAGGGTTGAACGGCACGTTCGGGCGTGGTGGGGGCGCCGAAGCCGAATGCGTTGAAGCTATAAACTGTGGGTTACTCAGGTTCAAACATGAGTTGAACTCTACTGTCGATCCGCGGTACTGAGAACATCTATAAAATATGCAGTTAGGAGCCACCTCGTAACAACTTTGGCTGGTCAAGTACCTATCTCCCAGAGTGACGCCCGCCATGAATGGGTCATCCCAGATGACGTCCATTGATTTCGAGTCGAGTCCGACGACGACACCCTTGGCGGCTAATGGTACACCTCCAGAATCCTGCACCATCGTCACGCGATCGCCCAGCGCAAAGTGTTGGTTTTGTAGCCTGTAAATTGCATGCGCAGGCTTGAGAATAGCATGGCGTGGAATGCTCTTGACCATTGCTTTCTTGATCGCCGTCGATGACTTGTTCTTGCTAATGGTGTCCGCGCACGCTTCAATTTCCGCCACGGTTTCCTTCGTGAGTTGGTCAGAAAAGAGAGACACGGGTTCGAATTCGCGGACGCCTTTAGATTTGAGCCAGGCCTTGACCTCCTTGACGCGAGCGTCCGCATTACCGCTGAACATGTCAGATGCACGAGTCATGTCTGACAGGCGCCTTAGTGCACAACGAGAAGCTACGAGCCAGGTGTGGGCACCTACCATTTCCATTTTGATCGAGCACTTGGAATACTTCAGGGAACTTCTCCTGAAGACGAGTACTACTGTAAGTAAAGTAAAGGCCCGGTGTAAAACATATTACCTTGTACTGTCGTATCAAATCGATCGTTTTCTCGCTGAACTCCCAGTGTCTGCCCTCCTTCCGAGAATAGTCCACCACCTTCAAGCTCTTGGCCTCAAATTTCAGACTAAGACCCAAATTATTCTTCGAAGAGTCGGAAGTTAACACCATGAAACTAGACGTGATCTTGGACAGCGCCCGGCCAGAGATCTGGAGCACATTGGCAGCTCTGAAGGAGGGATAGTAATGCTGAGAAGCACGTTTCTCTACAATCTCTTTGAACTTGTCGTTCTCCGATTTATCAGAGGGGAAAAACTGTCATCGGCAAGGTAAGTTAAGGTAAGTGAACGGTAACGCCTCGTCACGTACGGCAAGTATGACAGACAGTGTATCATTGGTAGTATTTGCCACCTGGGCTGCAACACCGTAGGCATGTTCTCCAAGGAAGAAAATTTTGGTACCGTCCGGAAGCTCTTCGGACAATGGTGGAGCTTCCTTCTCGAGGAATCGCGGATCTTCGGAAGCCACTTGCGAGATTACCATTTGGACCGCTTGTTCGATCTCCTTGTCGGGACCTTCATAGTCCTTGACGAAAGCTCCCGACTCTAAACGTTTCATACCTGTGGCCTGATCAGCGTCGTCGGCTCGAACCCATTTAGAAGATCCTGACCTTTCAAGGGTTGCACATGGACAAGTACATCTACATCGCCAGTGAGAACCCCACAATTTTTTGAGTACGTATGCTCGATCCGCTCCGCCTTCGATTTCCAGTGACTAAGACCTTGTTGTCCGTGCGGATTGGCCACGATCTTCGGTGCACTTCCCGGGATAACGACTACCTCCTCGTATTTGAACAACGAATCCGAAACAGCGACCACGTGTCCTTCCTGTAGGAAAGGCCAGCCGATGAATGTACGTTTTCCCACCATCTCTTTGGCGACATCCTCCGATTTGCGGTTCTCGTGCGGGTTCTGAATATGAACTATCATGGACTTGTTACGACTATCCGATCCATGAACGTTTACGCCGTGAACTCCTAGTGTGGCAGTGTGCGGTAATGTGTCCAGAGATGGGAAGCCAGCCAGAGCTTCGGCACCAAGGAATACGCCATCGCATAGGCCAGGAACGAGATGGAGGCCATCCAGAGTGGGCAGGTCAAATGGTTCCATCGCACACGTGCAGCGATATATTGGAGGGAAGAAATTCGGCAGAGAGGACGGGTATGTGGTCGGCTCTTCGGGACTGAACGAAAATTTGGCACTGGTCCCAAAGGTATTGCGCCCTTTCTCCTCGTCAGTGAGGCGGTGTTCACGCGCTAACAAGGGTGGTTAGAATGAGTAACGCATGAAAAGACGAGGACACACACATGCCATTGCTCTGAGTAGCCTAGCTTCATCAATAAAAGGAATCTTAACAATCGCTTCCCACTCTTGTTTCTTCCCATTCAAATCTAGCTCAAACTCCTGGGGATAAAAGTCCAGGATCGGAGAAGTTGAATCGTACATCAAATCCTATGCACTGCTGTGAGAATAGTCCCCACATCGATCTGGGAACAAACTACCTTGTATGCACGCGGTATCAGGTCCTTGCTAGCCGAAGGTAAGACGCCCATTAGTTGCTCGAATGGATGGAAGGGTTGTCCGAGGTCGAATTTGAACACCATTTCTTCTAAACCTCGCAGATCTTGAAGGCAGTGTCAATTATTGTGACAACGGGAGGTCGAAAACGGACATACCGGAAATACGAGGTGCATAGTGATAGTTATAGAACCAGCCCCAAGAAGCAACTCCACTGTAGTAATAGTGCATTACCCATTGCAAACCCTCGGCGTATCTAAATATCAAGGGACCCATTTCCTCTGGATTGTCATATGATATGTTCAGCTTCTCCTGTTCTCATAAAAGTGAGATCAAGAAGTCACGGGCGCATCCTTGTAGCGTACCTTGTAGTAACCGCGCTTCCACTCGTCCATCTTGTCCTTGACGGATTTCTCGTACCGCATATCAAATCCACCGCCTTCATCATCACCTTTGACGGGGGCCTCCTCATACTTCTTCAATACACGCTCTACGGCTAATCGACCCTCTTCATCATCGTCATCGGAGACATCTTCCCATTGTTCATCGTCATCGGCTCCATCGGGTTCAGACCCAGGTTCAGGCGTGGGCTCTTCCACGGAACCTGGAAGGCGCCATGTGACGAGATTTTGGTCTTCCTCGTCGTATTCATCCCAATTAACGGATAAACGCAAGTCCGAGCCGAGTGTCGAGATAAAATTGCGATCGCGAGCAGGAAAGGTGTTTGCCATGGTAAGTGATGTATTTACGCTCGGCCGTTTCCCCAGGTTATCCGTCACGAACGACTTAACTTCGTCGAAAATTTCTCGCTGTGCTTGTGTTAAAACTGGTGGTTTTCCGCTAGTATCCAACATGCAACATGCAGGAACAAAGTGACGTACCGAGAGCACTGTGTCCACGCGCCACACCCATCTGGCGCACGTATTTATTCTGCTTACCCCTGAACCAGCTCGCGTCAGCGTACTCCTTCTCGAAAACTTCACGCTCCCAGATCTTCATCTCGTCAAGCACTATCTGGAGACGTCTCATGGTGATCGTACCGCCCTCGTTGAGATAACCGTCTAGGGAATCATGAGGTTAGACAGTATGTCAACAGAATGAGAGCTCAAGCGCACCAAGTGAGGGCAAAACCTTCTTATACACATCAAAGAGTCTTTCCAAACCATTCGCGTGGATATGCAAATCGGGAAGGTTTGGCAAGAAATCATTCCCCACGAAGACGGCGAGAAGTATGAAGTCGTCTAGAACACGTTCGAGACTATAACCGAACGAGAGAACTGGTTCGATCTCGCGGAATTCTAGGTTAAGGTATTCGCGCAGCAAAGAGAGGTGGAGGAGGTAAAAATTCTGCGCCTCTGGACTGTACACACGATGAGAAATATAAACCAACGGAATGCGAAGGAACATACTGTCCACCCCCCTTTTTCTTAGTAGACGGCCCAAACTTGACTTCTTCGCGAAGGAGACAAAAGTGTGGGTCATGACTGAGCAGACCCAGCATAATCAAATCGGCGTCCAGACCGTACAAACAATGTCGGACGTTGGGGTTGTAGTCGAGCTGTGCGCGCGACAGCCGAATGTACTCCATAATCTTGTGCTCTCCTTCGCCGGGGACCTCGTGACCTGAAAGGACGACCTGGATATCCCTCCAATGTGCATCTTCTGTGATTTTCTTATTCACGAAATATCGCAGCTGCTCAGATAGTTTGGTCATGAAAACAGTTCCTGGACACGGCGATGAAAACAGTATCTACATAAACATATGCGTTACGCACCAGGTGTGATACAGTTACTGTCAAACGCCTTTTCAGCAGGAAGCTCCTCTCCCTTCGCCTCTGCCTTTTCACGAACTTCTTTTGCTTCTTTCGCCGTGCGGAAACGGCGACTACGTTGTTGATTCATCTTGGCTCGGGGAGCGACACCATCCACAGCCATGAAAAAGAGTTTCTTGGGTTTGATCTTCCCAAACAAGAGATCTACGTATGAAAATATGGACGTGAATATCTGTTCCTCGGACATTCGAAAATGTGCATCTTCGTCGTTGGGATGCGAGCCTGTAAAGAGACATTTAGAGGAGTGTCGAATTGGAATATTGAAATCTTACAGTTGTGTATGATCCCGTTGAAGTCGAGGTATAAGTTATCTATGAAACAAGTCAGTGGTCATGGGTTACTGGGACACCGAGCTGTCACACCGAACTCCAGAATCTTGTTCTCTTGAATGAGTTGAGACGTCAACGGGTACCGTTCACTGTTCGTTGTATCAGGAAGTGGATCTCGGACGAGTAGGAATGACAGCTCACGAGATATAACGGAAAAACTAAAGGTTAAGCAATGATTATTATCCCGCATCAACCATCGTCGACATACGCTCACCTTTGGAATGCCTTACAAAGGTATGAGCAGTCTTTTCATGAACTTCTATGAACTAGTACTCACCCATAATGCACGAAAAGATGCAAGTCAATGATACAGACAATAGTCGTGGTGTCACGCTTGCCAAGCTCGCGGCCACAACACAGCCACAGTGCTAGGTAAGCTCTCAAACACAGCCGGTCAAAGTACGCGATCTCGGCTCTATTTCACAAGGCCATACTGGATCGAAATATGCAGTTATCCTTCCAGCATGGACTCACTGCAGAACGTCATCGGTCGCGATGACCTCCCACAGAGACCATCGACCTGAATTGTCATGCCACTTATGACGAATGTATCCAGTCGGTCGGGACTCGGACATAAACCCCTCATCACTTCCGGTAGCTCTCAACATGGAGGGTAGAGTTTCGTAACAATGTTGGGATCGCGTGCGCATGTTATTAAGTACTAAGGCCTCTTAAAGGATCCGCCTAGCCTACAGGGACTAGTTCGCAATAGTCGATCATCTTGCCATAAATAAGTACCTTGAATATTCCAGCATCCGGCCATTGGGTGGCGTTGTAACATGTCGAAGATGTGCTATGAACGAACTGCCCAAAGAAAAAAGTGTGGCTCAGCCCAGGATCGAACTGGGAACCTTCTGTGTGTGAGACAGAAATCATAACCATTAGACCACTGAACCTCTAAACAGATATCGGGCATGAGTCCCTTGATTGTTCTAGGGACATCTCTATTGTGCGACATGTTTAGATTGTTGTCGAGTGCGCCACGGTGCATCTCAGTCACTCTCCACCATGTGTATGTACGCCTTTCAACTTGAAGGTATTGAACGGCGCTGAAAATCCTTGTTGACCTCACGCAGCGATAGTTAGATTTTGGATCTTTTTCGAGGGCAAGGTACTCCTCAGCCCGAAGATCGACCCGGAGGAACCAATAGCTGCACTACTCGATGAGGTTGCTGTCAGCCCGACTCGTCCCCAGCAACTCACCGGCGCTCTCCTTTCAGAGTGCACCCTCTACAAGTTCCTCCCACCAATACTTTCGCGTGACACAGAACAAAAACTTGTGGTGGCATGCAGGGATGCGAAGAAGGACATCATCTGGGACACGTTCAGCGTCAAAGATCTGGCAGATAAAGAGAAACTGTGTACGGATTACGTGTGTCTGGTTATTGAGACCCCAAAGGGTAAGTGATAAGTTGGTGCATACTGCATACTAGTATAATTTTGTTTGATTATCCTCAGTAGGACGACACGATAAAGTTATTAGTGAACTGCAGCATAACCACACTGCACTGTTCAAAGCCCTTCAGATCAGTGTGGCCGTCATTCATGACTTTTCCGAAGAGGACGTTACAGTGAACTTGAAGGGCGGTCACTTCTGGCGCCACGAGGAAGAGTGCACGGACGAACGCATTGAGAAGCTGGAATCCGAGCTAACAAGGAGACGCATCTATACCGTGGGCGTCCGCTGTTCCTCGACGCCTAATCTGACTTGCGGTAGTCCGATACTCTCGCAGGGGACACACGCGACATCAGTATTGCCAAACGATACCCTACACATTTCGGTGCATACTGCGCAGTAGCAGAAGCAGACTCGGAAGCAGAAAATCTCCACGGACATGCCATCACGAACTCAAGAGAATTGATAGCATTGTTTTCCCTTTTCCGTTGTCATACTGAGGATGCCGAGCGGATCGCTGAACTAGACGCTACATCCAGCTTGAAAGCAAATCATATTGCTTCCCACTTCCTGTTACCCGCTTTCTTTGCTTGTCAACCGTCGAACTCTAAGCTTGTTTTCGGCAGTAAGGGGTCTTCTCGCGCAAATCGTACTTGTGCTCACGCCTCGCAGTGAAATGTCTTGGAACCTTCCCTTATTTCTAGCCACGACAACTGCGTCCTCGGCGCTGTGCAAATATATACCGAGGAGCGATTTCGGCGTCTCTGTCAATCGCTTCGGGTTACCGTTGTTGATGTGCGAAGTGATTTCGATGAAGAAAGAAAGCGACAGATGGCGGACGTTACTTCAAGGGATCGCTGTGGCGCGTGCGATCCATTGTATCAGGAAGGAAAACAACAACACTCGCCTCTTTGCTGTGGTTATATACGTTCGTTCCTCCTTGGTTGCACAACGGTACATCATCCAAGCAAACGGGCCAGCAGGAGAGGTTTGGTTTCGAGCTTTGCTAGTGTCAAAACAATATTTAGGATGGTTCCAGGTTGGAATTTCGCAGAAAGACTTTGACTTGAAAACATCCTCCGACTCGCGGGAATTCCTCAAGGAACTATATAATTTGCGAACGAAACTGGACGAGATGGCGGAGGCGCTTGACGACGACAAGAAAGATGACCTGAATAATATTGCGAAAGCCGCCATGTCAATTACCTCGTATACCCAGCGAGCGAAAGAGACACAGAAAACAACGAAAGACACATCAGATTCAGAGTCGGTTTCAGAGGATGAAGCCGATTTCACACAAGATGACGATGTCCGGGACCGCCTAAATAACATGGGCTATTTTTCGAACTTCATCGTCTATGGGGTATGTGTTCCAGATCATCTGCCTGAACGTCATTGACGTTGAGGTTATGTCTAGCATCCAAACGTCGCGATGATCTCGCGTGTCTCCGACCCGACCGATCGTGGATTCCTTAAATTTACGAGGACTCGTGCGGAAGTGCAAATCTTGGAGTACCTTTCGAAGATCGAAGATCCCGACAACCACACTATTCCTGGTGGCAACGCATGGCAACGCGACAGTGGCGGATTCGTGATCTATGCCTCGTCTGGCGGAGGCCATCTGACCGATCTCAAACAACCTGACGAGCATGCGTGGTCGGCAGCAAAGCAGCTCGTTGCCGGAGTGGGATTTATGCACAAGCGTCACGTCGCTCATCTAGACATCAAGCCATCGAACGTTCATATCCCTGTCGGTGGGGGTCGTCTTTCGATCAATGACTTTAGCGTCGCGGTGTTGATCCGCACACCCGGTAAGAAATATCGCGGCAGGGTCGGAACGGAGGGATACATGGCCCCTGAAATTGTCGCCAAGGATGCCTACGATCCGATTCGCAGTGACCTCTGGTCGTGCGGCAGGACGCTGGAAGAGCTGATCTCTCACTGCAGGCGAATCACGAGGGAGAGGGAGTTCCTCGTCGAGATTGCGAGGCAGCTGATGGATGACGATCCACTTGAGCGTCCGATGATGTCGAGTGTATTGGCTCAGATGGCTGCGTTCGAGTCTTGCATTGTCGATTCTTCGCTACAGAAATGAGTGTATTTGACGTAGTTTGACGAAGGCAACCAGATTTTCCTCTGCGGTGATCACCTCCGAGGTGCGTGCTTGAACGATCCCGATTCTAACAAGTATTATTCCGTCGTGCGATGTACTCCTGACTCTGTGCAGTTCTTTTGCGTGTATGTATAGCTTGTTACAAGGACGCTCATTTATTATTATACAGAGGTGCCTTGAGTATGTCACTGACCCCACTCCCCACCATGTTTCATCAGCTCATACCGACTGTCGTGTGTTACTGATACATAGTATGTACATTGCCGTCAAACAACTGAAACGAACGATAAGGCGCACGAAACTGTTTACTCGATATCAAATGCATTGCTCTCCCAACCCACGCGCCTCTCCTCCTCGATCGTCTTGTGTTGCACGGCCTCCTTGAACGTCTGTACTCTCTGCTCCACTTGCTGAACGCGCTCCGCAACTCTTTCCTCCACACCGGACAGATCAATCCCCGGGGCCCTCTCGATCACCATCGGTTCGGCCCCGAACCCGAGTGGACCGTGTTTCTCTCCAGCAAGAATCTGAGGCCCGGCTCCCATGGCAATAGTGGGTTCGCCCTCCCGACCTTGTTTGACGATACCTGTGCTGGTCGCCTTCCACCCAGTCAACAACCCACCCTTCAATTTCCTGAGATGGCCAATCTCGCTCCAAACTGCGGCAGAAAACGATGCGGCGGGGCCAAGTCCAGTATCTGCAAAGATTTCAGAACGTTGCGAAACATCGTAGGCGATGGCATCCGTAAAGTCGAAGGCGCCCTTGATGTTCTCCTCCAACGTTCGCTCGATGGCGTCCCGGAAACGGTACACGAGCACAGGCTTCATTACAGATGCAATAATGGGGTGGTTAGACTCTTTGATGTTGAACTTGATGTCGTCAGCTAACTTGACTTCTACGCGTTCAATCTTGAAGTAGCGCTTGGAGTTCTCGCGTTCAGCTAGACCTGCTTCCGTGTTCGGGAGTAACCTAAACTTGAAGTCGACATCGAGACCCTGAGTGGGAAGATTGAACTGCATGATCCCGGTGAAGTCGGTCGGACCGATGGTGGCCGTTTTGTCTCTGTAGAAAAAGGAGACATCTGAGAGAGAAAGCTGAATGGCTTGGAGACGAATGTGAGTCAGTGTCCCGAATGCGGTCTTCGTCTCAGTGCGGGTCTCGCCAGGCGCAGTGATTTCGATATCTGTGATGTTCCTCAAGTATGCGTGCCCCGGTAGAAGGTTGAAAGAGGAAATGTCAAGGTTCTCGAGCACGAATTCAACCTCGCGGTCAACGTACTCGATCCTGCATTCTGTCAGACTACGCGGCACTCTGGCCGATCGACAACTTACCTAGGTATGGGGATACTCTTTAATACAAAGAGGACACGCTGAGTGTAGACATTGAACAGGTCTTGCCAGAACCAGGAAGCTTCCTCCATTGCAAACTGCAGGCCGAGTTTCGCACCAGGAATGACATTCTTCTGCATGGTCTGAGCGAACTTAACATGGGCCTCCCTGACCCGGCGCAAGTCGGCGTCGTGAGCGATGGCTTGCTGAAACTCGCGAACTTCGCGACGCAAGGCCTCCACGTCCGATTTCCACTTTTGAGCGACATCTGAGTTCTTGTCGAGGAACAATTTCCAGCGTTTCTCGAGCTCGTCACGCTTCACTTGCGCTTCCTGGCTCCTGGCATAGCCCGGGGACTCGAGGCCGCTGCGCACGTGAGCAATAAACTCATCGAACCATGCTTTGAGGTCTTCGTCTTGCATAACGTCGACAGCACAAACCCGAAGTTTGGTGCACAAGTCATCCAGAGATCTCCCACCTGCAAACCGCTCAAGCAGCGTACGGATGTTGGTGAGAGCATGATGGAGGTGCTTTTCTTCGGAGACGTCCTTGATGAAGGTACTGAGCAACGCAGGGTCCTCGGCGGTGGCGACGGTGTCGATCGTCCGATTCAACCACTTGGAAGCAATATTGAAGAGTGTGGACAAGGAGCGCCTGTATTCCTCGTCGCTCTGAGCACGATCACACATCTATTCACCGGTATGAAGACCAACGGAAAACAGAGTTGGCTTCAGTCTTACCTCATAGAAAGCTTCGGTCAAGCGTGTGCGCGTTTTCGAAACCCGCTCTTCGGCAGTGCCCTTGACGGATTGACCGACCCCGATGGCCTTAGAGCCGGTCTCTTTGACCGTGTCCATGGTCTTCTCGAACTGAACTCTGGGGTCTGCCTCCTCGCGCTTCTCTTCGGGCGACTTGTATTTCAGCCCAAGGGGATCCCTTTCACCACGCTGGACCTCACTCTCCGATTTCTTGAGGCTCTCTTTGGCGTGAGCAGCCTGGGACTCGAGGGTCTCCGCAAGATCAGCCAAGGCAAGTCGGATAAACGAAGTAAAGTCGCTCAGAAGGTGACTGCCCTCGCCACAGATGTTTGCCCAGAGGATCTTGAGAAGATTCCTGAGAGCAGCACGTAAGGCGGCCATGTCTGCAGAAGCCTCCTTTATGTCCGTGGATTCGATACGAGCGGCAGACAAGTCACCCTCGGACAGGTGCCAGAGGGTGTCTTGGACCAAGTTATCATCTGCGAGGGGTGATCAACAGCGGTGACAACTCGAGAGCTCCGGACGAACAGTTTTTGTTGATACCAACGTCCTTGTATGCGAACAGAACGTCGGTTAGGTCGCGAACGACGATTTTACCCGTCGGGGTCAGACTATGAAGCTGGGGCGGGTTGGACGGAATGACATTCAGGAGCAACCAGTCGATGAGGGCATTGATCTGGTGCTGGCTGGGGAGTTTTCCAGCGTCGAGAGCTGCAACAAGAGAAGAAGTTTTGTCCATGATGAGCGCGTAAAGGAAAGAAAGAGAAAGACGAGAGTCCCTATGAGGAGGCAGGATAGGAGTCAAGTATGACGTAGGTCACGTGACAATACGGAAATAGGGGTGGATCTAACTTCGTTACGTAATGTGGCGACAAAGAGACGCGTCTTGATCACGTGCTATGGTCCATGCGCGGAAATTGCCGACGGTGGCACCCGAAGAATATTTTAAGCGGAACTCGGCCGGCTTTTTCAATATTTTGTCTTCCAACTGCCTCCCCGTCTAATTTTACCAACCTGACAGTTATAATGTCCCATTCCACTCTTTCTGCATTACTGGCCATCGCCGCCGCCTCTGTCGTTCTCGCTCAGCCCGACCCCGCTGACCCGACCCCGCTCTACAGCAAGCACTATGCGTATCCAAGTGGCATTGTTCGTCCTTGTCCTTTTTCTACTGCATTATCCTCATCCCCCCTTAGCCTTATCAAGTTGACCCCGTCACGTCCGCCATCCGTGGTCCTCAAGTCGGATACAACATTTGTAACTCCACCACCGAAAACCAAAACTCGATGTGTCAGACGTCCTTTGTGAACCACATTGATGGTACTTCTTTGTTCGCGGTCGTCTGACATCTCACTGACCTTCCTCGAGATTTCTGCCTCTGGTCTGCTCCTAAGTCGAACTCGACGATTGGTGACACTGAAGGGGAGGAGGTTGCCTGGTGCACCAAGCCTGGCCACGGGACCCGTCTCATTCCTGCCGGTGCCCTCAAGGGTGTCCAGTACATCAAGACTCCAGACTATATTCAAATTGTTGGTTTTATCGATCAGACGTTGATTAACTTGGCTGCCGATGACTATGGAGGAGAACTTGATCCCCATGGTGCCGACTTAGTTAGTTGGTATTCTTCCGCGCGTGAATTTCTCTGATCATGCTCGTTAGCGTGGCAACCCCATTGGCGGTCTCATGTACTCGAACGCCTTCCCTAGCAATGGTGGTAACAACAACAGCTACCAGCAGGTCAGCGACTGGACGAAGTGAGTTGTTCAAGTTGAGAGCGTGTTTAGGTCTAATCCCTTGACAGCTTCATGGGGGGCATGGGCTTCTGTTTGAAAGCATGTGACCCCAATGGACACAACCAGGGCCAACTTTGCCAGAACATCTATGACCGCATCGGATGCGCGTATAATGTCCCGAACAATGCCAAGAACGGTACTTTTGAAGTTTGTGAAGGCGAAGACATGACTCCCGTTGGCATCTACACCTCGGGCGGTGCTACTCTCACATACGTACAGCCTCCCGAGTCCCTCGGAGCTATTACCACCGTTCCATACACTCCCGTTGTGCCTGCCTCCTCCAACTGTGTCACCTACCACTCTACCGAACTCTACACAAGCCTACCCACTCCCACCGGCGTTTCCGCCTCGTCAGGTGCTACTGGTGCTTCCGGTGCTTCCGGTGGTGCTACTCCTTCGGCAACTGCTGGTGCTGGGTCGTCATCATCCAATGGTGCCTCGGCTGTCGACATTTCGACCGTTGCCACCATCGCTGGTGCTGTGTTTGCGATGGTATTTTTGTCATGATCCCGAACAGCGAGTGTGTTGTAGCAACGGAATTTTGATGGACGGGGGTTACCACTAGGATACGATCGTTTACCTGACTCTTTACATACCACCCTGACGGACACGTTTCTTGAATGTTTGAGTTTTGGCTTGGCAACCAGACTAAATTATTGTGTGATAATGTGTACGACCGCCGCCACTGAGTGTGTGCGCCCTAATCCCTACTTCTTATTCCGGCTTGCTGCTTGCCGAGATGTCTAGCTAGGGGCTGCGTGTCTTTCTTGCTGTGCTTTCCCAACCCTCTTCACCACCTCCCTCCATGATCCCTCCCGTCCCCAAAAAGGCCCAGAAGATCGGCCGCGCCCTCAAGACCGCCGCGCGCTTTCCAGCACGCGTCTCAGGCGGTCGTGGCAGCGGAAGGAGCACCTTCTCCCCCTCCCCGGGCGAACAACCCGTGGTGATTCTCCGTCTCCAGGTCCTTGGCTGCAGAGATCTTTCCTCCCGCAGCAAGCACAGCTCTTGCGATCCGTGA
>JBBPMD010000813.1:0-13397 GCA_038090095.1 Zangia roseola | reverse complement strand
CTCCTGACCCGCCATACCTCCCCCTCTCCCGATCCGTCCTCCCTCGTTCCCGTTCCCTTCCCCGGTCTCTGTCCCTCTCTCGCTCCGGTCGTCCTCCAGTACCAACACCCAGTGGCGCAGCCGGTTTCGCAGGTAACCCCACAGGTCGTAATGGCAACGACGAATGCGCAGGCGGCCTCCCCCTATCATCTCGATCGTTCGGATGGTGTCGCGGCGGTCCGTGGCCGTACCCATGTCCATGTCCATGCGGCGGCAGCGGTGGATAGCCTGGCGGCGGGGGCGGCGGGTACCAGTTCATGGGCGGCATACCTCCAGGAGGGTGTCCGTATGCACCAGGTGGCAGCCCACCGTAGCCACCACCCATAGGCACGTTCGTCCCCGGCGGCCCACCTTGCGCCTGCTGCATCAACGCGGCGTACATGACCGGGGGCGGTGGCACATTTCCTCGGGGTCGTCCATGGCCATGAGCATGCCCAGGTGGCGGATGCCCATAAAATCCTTGTCCGTGCTGAAGTGCAGGACGGACGTGATCTGGAGGCTGTTGTGGTGGAATATTGTTCCGACGCCCTCGTCTGTCAAATTCGTGCGAGGCTTCATAGACGGGGAGTCTGGGGACCCGAGTCACGATTAGTGTCTAGAAGAAGCGGAGACATTGACAACTCACGTTTTGGGATCGGCAGGTAATGGGTCCGTCCAAAAGTAGTCATGATCGAGGGCTTGAGTGGCCGTGATCCTATCCCGCGGATTACACGTGAGGAGTTTGTCCAGGAGGTCACAAGTTTCAGGGCCGATGCTGATGCTGCATGCGACCGACGGCGAGGAATGTCAAATGCACATTCGATCAACGTAAATACATCTCATCGGATACCCACCTGACAAGCGAAGACTTTAACTTCTTGGGGTGATTTTGGAAGCGCTTCACGCCCTCACACCCAGGCAATGCATCGAAGTTGGGCCATGTGTGTTGGTTAGGTGTCCCGCACAATTGCCAAATCTTCTCCAATTGGTCAATATCGGATGTCCCGGGGAGAATTGGCTTGCGCATAAACATCTCGCCAAGGACGCAACTATAAACGTGTCGATAAGCCCCGCAGTTCCACGTAATGATCATGGTTGCGACCATGAAACATGAGCAAAACGACTCACCCGATGCCCCATATGTCGACCTCGCCTCCGTACTGCCTCGCTCCGAGGAGTAACTCGGGGGGTCTGTACCATCTCGTCACGACGCAATTTGTGTATCTCTTCTCCTTCCCATCTAGATATTTACCACCCTTGCCTTGTGAATCACCAGATGTGGATGGAAGAACGATAGAGGGGTCGTATGCACGTGCAAGACCAAAATCGGCTATGCGCAACGATCCTGTATTGGAGATGAGTAAGTTGGCAGCCTTCATGTCACGGTGGAGGATGTGGTTCTGCGTATATGCGCGTGTTCAGCAAAGAATGCGAGGTAACACCCAAGGCAGGGTACTCACTCGGTGCATATACTCTGTTCCTTCCAAGAGTTGTTTCATGTATAGCTTGATATGGCTAGGCTGTAGCTTTACTCTCTCGTTCTCCAATAACCCGGCGAGATCGTGATCCATGTACGGAAAGACCATGTACACTGACAAAGGAGACTCTTTGCCTTTACCTATACGACGCCATTAACGCAAGTACCGATGTAACTTGAGCGAAACTCACTCCGAACCACAAACATATCGACGATGTCTACAATGCAGGGATGCTTCATGGCTTTAAGAATCTTGATTTCCCGGAGAGCGGTCACGGGCATGCCTTCTTTCTCGTTGTGCATGAGGATGCGTTTCAAAGCCACAGCTCGTCCCGTAGCAATTTGAACTGCTTTGTGAACTTCACTGAATAAGGCGAATGCGACGGGTGAGGGCCCGGAGACCAGCGCCATACGGAAGGTGTCACATACCCAAACGTTCCTTCACCAACCTTTGTGGTAGCATTGTAATCCGACTGCTTTCCGCAACCGTCGAATGTCCTTCCGTATGCTTCTATTTCTTCTTTGCGCGACCTCTCTATAGGTTGGCGTTTCTTCTTTCCTGTCATGACTGCGGGCGAGCTGCTTTGGTCAATACCACCAACCGCAGCCCGTTTCTCCCGCGCTCTTTGTACATCCTCATCTCTCGCGGGCGGTAAAGGCAACGGAGACGGAGAATGGTCGTCGCGTGGCGCGTTCGGACGCTTGAGCGCAAAGGACACTGTGGCATGCGCTGTGGGTAAAGTGTCGTCCTTGGCCTCTGTGGAGTTCTCGTCCATGGACCCCTCCATGGGCTCGGAAGGAGGTGCAGGAGGTACTGGCGAAAGGGGTGGTGGTGGCGTGCGCCGAGGGGATATAGGTGACGGCGAGACAGGGCGATATTCTACGTCTGCCGAGATATGAGCTACGCTCTGGGATCCATGTTTTGAACTCACCTTCGGGTGTAAGTTCGTGGTTCACGCCACCTCGACGAGGTGCTCTGCCTGCACCCGTGCCCCAATAAATGTCATTCCTCGACCGCTGGTCGCGATCCCAGGGTTCAGGGCGCCGAAAGTCCCTGGACGGTGGCGAGAATCCAGGCTGGGGTGATCGACGTGCGGGTAACCTGTGTTTGCGATGCTGATTTGGGGACGACGGTGAGGGGGAGCGTGAGTGGGACGGGGAGCGAGGACGAGGGAGAGGAGGAGTGCGAGCGATGTCACGGGGAATCTCTCTGTCAAACGGTCTGTCTGGATATCGTTCTCGCACGCCACGCGACGGGTGGGGACGCTGGGGACGGTAAGAGCGGTCGTACGGGTGTCTGTCCCATTCCCGGTGGTCCCATGGCGGACGCCTGTCTCGTTCGCGGTCTCTGTCCCGGCCACGCTCGTCGGGGACCCAGCTGTCCATGCGTCGACGTGAGGAGGGCCCGTCTTGGGGACGCTGGTCTCGAAACTTGGGCTTTTCGGGACGATGGTCGTCGTCTGGCGCTCGGTCATATTGCTGTGGCGGTTTGCGGTCGTCGGGTGGAAAACGCAAGGACGGGTGCGAGTCTGCGGATGTCTGAGGACCCTTGAACTTGAATGGGAACTTGATCTTTGACTCGAACTTTGCGGTGGACGATGGGGATGAGGGGCTCTGTTGAGGAGGGGTGGTAGCGTCGGGGTCGTCGAGCTCGCCCTCCTCTGGTGATGAAGTCAGGAGACGCTTTGCGGGACGAGTGTCGAGCGGGGGCGACGCTGAGCGTTTTGACGGTGGAGAATTCATGCTCAGAGAGCGTTCGAGCGAGCACAAAATAACATACTGTCGATTAGTCATCACCCAAATGTCCCTCTATCTAAGACGGCTCGTATCAGGTCACAAGGCCCGCTACAGGGACGACGCCCTCGACGTCGAGCTAGGTAACGTCTTCTTGTTCACTCCAGAATAGCGTTAAATCGCACAAAGACCTCGCCTATGTCACCGACAAGATCATCGTGATGGGCTTCCCTGCTATCGGCGTGGAGAGCATCTACCGCAATCACCGCGCGGACGTTCAGCGTTTCCTATCAGCCAGGCACGGCTCCGACTTTTGGATCTTCAATTTCTGTCCCGTCAGAGAAAACGCTTATCCAGACACCGTCTTTGCCGGTCGCGTCAGCAGATATCCCTTCCCAGATCACCAGTCAGTCACTCTATCCCTACATGTACCATCCTCATCGCTCCACAGTGTCCCGCCATTCGCATATCTCTCCCTGGTCACGCGAGAAATGCATACTTGGCTCTCTGCTTCGGACTCCCGAGTAGCCGTCCTCCACTGTAAAGGTACATGTCCCTTCTCTTTCCTCCGTTCCTAGTGAGACGCCGTTTGGGAATCTAGCCGGAAAAGGGAGGTCCGGCACCCTCGCGTGTGCATACTTGCTCTCGCGTTACGCACCACCTTCCACCTCTGTCCCCCGTTCTCTCCTTGAAAGCTTCAGCCAATGGTCCTTGGTCGGCGACAAGGAAGGTCTCCAGACACCAGCGACAGATACACCGTCAATGTTGCCCGTCACGATCGCCCAACAACCTGCATCTGTCCCCGTCGGCGCAGATCTATCTCGAGTGTCGTCGGAGCCGACGGTAAACACCCTGGAACAAGTTCTGGATCTCCACACATCTCGACGCATGAAACCGTCTCTTCATCCTTCGAGATACCATCCAGACGTCCCCCTCACAAAGAAGCCTAGGATGGGTGTCAGCATACCGAGCCAGCAACGTTGGCTCTTCTACTGGTCTCAAGTTCTCATTGGCAAGGGACCCCCATCGTTGCGACCAGCGGATGACCATCCAAAAACGCGAGAACAGACTCCACACTCCACGAGAGTGAAACTTACCAAGCTCACCATTCGGATGCGTGAACTGTCGGGGATGCAACCACATCTCGCTCAGGCTGCAAGTGTCATGATCGCGCGCACCGGAAAAGGACGTGCAGTCGGTGAAGCAACGTCGAGAAGGCTCTGGGCATCTTTATCACGCTATAATGACCAGCTTGTCGACGAACTGGGACGTCGGGAAACCGAGCCACGCGGTACAAGACAAACCACCCCCTTTACGGACGACCGGTGGGACAAGCCAAAAATGATTCACAGCTTCGCACGGATGGGCATATCAGACGTTCAATCGACCGATGAAGCTGGGGGTGTATGTCTTACAGGTTATGTTTCGACTCCCGCTGATACCTCGAATGGTTATAGAAGAGGGCAACTTTGACTTATGTTCTCCGTCCCATGACTCACAGTGAAGCCGAAAGGGAATGGGTCAAATTGCGCGTGCCGGTGCCCGAGTCATCGCAAGAGGACGCATCGACGGAAGGTTCTTATGCCTTTTTATCACTTCCGGTAGAAGATGACGACTCGGAGGATCCATCGGGTGTTCTGCTCGACGCGGATCGCGAATTTCGTATCAAACTCTTCCTCGGCGAGGTTGTCCACCTGCCAGACGTCTTGTTCTCGTGCTGACCCTTACTATTGACAGGTGCCTCTTGGGTGGCTGTGGATCATACCTGCATTCCACATGTCCCCTGATTCGCCGACGTCTACTATCCTTCTTTCCAACGATGAGATTGATTTTGCGATTGGGATCGGTAAGACGTTGGTTGACGTCAAGATTTCGCTGGCTTGGCATACATGTAGGCATGGAGAGGGTGAGATAGGGACTTGAAGAACGATTCGAATGCGACAGCACGACTCATGGGAGGTGGGCACGACGCAACGTCATTGCGCCGTCGCGTCGTGTTGCGTCATCGTCATGTCGTCGATTGGATTCGGAATCCCTATCAACATATAGCACCGCACAGAGGGCTGGAAACGAGGGGTACGATAAATTGGGGGACAGTGTGATGCCTCTACTTTAATTTCGTCATCATGACCAGACGGGCACAGTTGCAATCGTTGTCTGTTGCCTGTATGATCTTTATTATTGAAATATTGAAGCTCGAAGCCCGAGGGGCCGAAGGACGATCCCGTCCCAACACATTGCTGCGAACAGTGAGTAGGTCGTTGACGTGGACATGTCGCTCATGTAAGATCTAGCCACTTCCGAGAAAGCCATGTCCAATAAATTCCTGATGGGTCGGGCGCTTGCGCCGCTACTGACGCAGATCTCATGAAGCATTGGGCAAACAACGAAGAGCACGCGGGAGAAGGTGGGAAGGGTAGCTAAGGAGACAAAGAAAATATGATGGACGTCACCACGGTGGCCTACTGAACATCTATTGTTGAGATACTGTCTATCAAGTCAGTGACCGGCGTATCCTTGCGGATCTGAGCCATGATCAAGCTATCAGTCGCAACGCGTCGATACTGCACACGATCTACCCGCGCAAGTAACAATGCACCGAACGGCTGCTTGAGACGACGGAAAAGACCGAACGCCAGTCCATCGTATGTCATCGGACTACTCTTCTTGGTAGAAAAGTCCATGTCGAGGAGCGTAGAGATCCACGGATGGAACAGGCGAAGACGCGTCATCCCGGAGAGGTCATCCTTGGTCTTGATCTCTACATCCCCAAGGGCGGACGTCGTCGCACGGTAAACACGCAAGTCGTCCTCCGATGTCAACTCAACAAGCTGACTGATCCGGAAAGCAAGGCCGGGGAGTTTGAGGCGACTGGAGTTTAGGGACGGTGATGGAAGCTTGTCGAGCTGGTGATAGAGCTGTTTGACCACTGGCATCGGGGGCTCCGGCCCAATATCCATCCCCATGGAAGGTGAAATGAGCAATGGAATAAGCTGATTGTAGACCGTAAGGTCTGGAGGTAGGCAGCTGTTGTAGTCACCGGGAGGCCCCGTCCAGGCGAGGATGGTGACATTCCCTGAGCTAGTCAGGATGTGTTCCAGAAGGCGACCAACTGCCATACACTTCCCCTCGCCGTACCTAATAGGAATGGCAGCATTAAATATACCGAACAACGCATATGCGATGTCTTCGGGAAGAGTAGTCTGACGCTGCGAAGCCAAAAAGAGCTTCTCGCGGACTCTCTTTAAGCCTGGTTGGAGTACATCCCAGTTCCTTGCAGAAACCAGGGACACTTCTGGCACTGACATCTCTGCGGAAATGGCAGGCGACTCTTTGTGGTTGAACATGTCCAATCCTAGGTAGGGCTTCCAGTCCTCAGTATAAAACTGGACAAGCCCGGCGGCCACGTATTCTTGGTATGTCCATCCGCGCTCATTCCATTCACTCTCCCTGAGGTCACCAGGTTTCTGAGACTGTGATAAGACGCCACGGAGGTGGACGAGGGTGAGCGCAGAGCCACGGTACCACGTGAACATGGCAATTAGTGCCTCGTGCAATACCACCATGTCCTTCCTATCAATACAACACGTGTCCGACCACACCCAGCGGAATCCGAGACCGCATGCAACCTTGCAAAATGTCTGAAGCTTGGTGTTTGGGGAAGATGGCTCGAGTTCATAGACCGAGATAGTCTGAACTGTCTGAAATAGGGGTTCACCATGTTCCCATCTGTGGGACAGCATCACATATCGGTAGTGTTTTTTTACCTCGTCCTGGATACGGGACTGGTCAAGTGAGCGACGGGTGGTCATTGAAGAGCGCAGTTCGTCGTAGATTGGGAAGTTCTTGAAGGCCGCCATCTGCTGTACTTTATCGTACAGGCAACCTGTGGCGGTGTCGATAAGAACACGGGGCGTGCCGGAGACAATCTTTTCGACAGCTTTTCGAATGACGGATGAAGCATCAATGTATTTGGTGCGAAGTTCTGTCATTTAAATCGAAGTCAACATGTGGTCGTGTGGGCGGATGATGTCCTCACCACGTATATGTGCGTGAGGGGATTCCTCTATTTTTGAAAGCATGTTATGGAATGCGTCAATGGCCGCAGCATACCGCCCCGCCGCGTGTAATACTTCATGCCTCTGCTCGTAGCCTTGATGAGATGAAGGGTCGAGTTTCATAACCTGTGGACCGCGTCATGACGCTGTCTAGAATAAGGGGACAAACAGTATACCTCGTCAGCATCACCCAGCGCATCCTCCCACAATCTCATAGAGACTCGCGTTTTGCCACGCTTGATGAGGATCTCGATGCGGTTGATCGGATCGAGTGACAAGATGGTCGAGAAGTGTTCATCGGCTTCGTGATATCTCCGATGGGACATTGCATTGTCTCCAAGCTTTTCTAGCTGAAGTATACAGCGCCGTCGAAAATCTGTCTCGGACAGTTACAGAACCATACTGGCTGCATATATGATGCTATAACCCACCAAGTTCCCACTGTGCTTGTTCGCTCGTGTCGCCAGTTATTTTCTGTCGCGTCTGTCGGTAGCACTTAATTGCATCGCCGATGCGACTATCTCCCTCCAGAGCATCACAAATTGCCTGAGAAACACTGGACATGGGAATGTCGAACTGTGAAGCATAGGCCATCAAAATCCAGCATCAGACTATCACGTAAAACATACTGTGGCAGCGTCAACCATTGCTTCGTCCACTGAGCTACTGAGCAATGTCATATTCGCCCACTTCAATAGCAGACTGTTTGGGGTTGAGGGTTTGAGGGCAAGTGCTGCAGTGTAGGCCGCAAGCGCTTCGTTGTGGTGGTTGGTCTTTGCCGCCATATCCCCATTCTCCTCGAGTTTTACAACACATTTACAGGCGAACTCTGCAGCAAATTAAATACTCTTATCTCATTCAAGATACCAAACTCACCTGAGAGCCAACCTGCAATTATCTCGTTCGATTTCATAGTATCGTTCATACTACCTGAGATCTCAAGAAACGACCGTGCAGCGTCATTGATGTGGCCCTGAGCGTAAAGGGTTTCACACCGACACTTCCACTCATAGGCTCGGAGGGTCCGATTGGAGGTATTGGCTCTCTCTCTGGAGGCGGTGAGCTTCGAGTGATGTTGCTGGACAGTCGTTTTGCAATTTACAATTTTTGAATCTGATGGAACCGGACAAGGGAGTCATGGATATGCGAGTGAGATACGTGAATTGGGGCAGCCTACTCGAATTTTTGCGCTCAGGGTAAAGTTCCTGGACGATATTCTCAAGATTTGCGATTTTTGTATCTGATTAACAAGGATATCACACCACTGCGAGTGAGATGAGTGGGTTGGAACAACGTACTCGAACTTCTGAGCTCCGAGTGAAGTTCCCGGACCATATTCTCAAGATTTGCGATTTGTGTATCTGATTAACAAGGATATCGCACCACTGTGAGTGAGATGAGTGGATTGGAACGACGTACTCGAACTTCTGAGCTCCGAGTGAAGTTCCTGGACCATATTCTCAAGTTTTGCTACTTTCGTATCTGATTAACAAGGGTGTCATAAAACTGCGAGTGAGATGAGCAGACTAGAAGAACGTACTTGAGCTCTCTAGCTCATGGGACTGTGTTTGATAACTCGGCTGAAGCTCACCAAGCTCGTACTCGTGAAAGGATGGCTGCATCAGCGTGGTGGGATCGCATAAGTTTTCGATATGAGTTCACTTACTCGGTGAGTGTATTGATGGGGAAGGACCTTGCACAGATTCCATAGTGCGAGTTTCAGGCCCCCGCCGATCACTACATCATGATTCAGTGAGATCGTCATGGTTTGGAACGCCCCATTGTGCTTGATGGAAGAACCAATTTGCTCATATGTTGTCGCATCCCAGAATGTGAGGGACGAATCACCACAGGAAACTGCGATATATGCACCGTTGCTTGCCAAGGCGATACACCGAGGTGAGTGGCCGGTATGAATTCGCCATTTTGATAGCGTGGTCCCGGTAGATGGACTGAGATGGTAAATGTGGCCGTCCTTTGATGCGGCAAAGAGATGGTTGTTTTTGTGACCCCATGCAATGGCTCCATTGAGAAGGGTAGAGGTTTCAATCTTGAAGTCGGTGAGGAGGTGACCCCCGTGTGTGTGATAGACTCGGAGAGACTCGCGGTCGAGCGTGGCAGTTGCGAACGACTGTCCGTCACAGGAAAACTTGGCCGCGATCACCCAGTGTTCGTGTTTCAGTTTGGCTAGCTCTTCGCCGTTGCTGCATGACCAGACACACGCAGTGCTATCGTCCGATCCTGACACGATTTTCGACCCGTCTGGGGACACGTCGACAGCTGTCACTGGTCCTCTGTGTCCTTTCAACTCGACCACTTTCTCTCGACTCTGTGCATCCCACACCGCCACATGCTCTTCACTCCCCCCGCACACGATCCATTTGCCATCTTGCGATACTACGATGTCGACGACCCACTCCCCTGCATCAATGGGCGTCCCCACCTCTTCGCCATCTTCCACTCGCCAGCATCGAATCTTGTTTCCGTATCCACCGGCCAGGAAGTGCTTCCCGTCCGCAAGGAACGCGACTGAAAATATGTTACCTTGCCCATCGATTTTGATCGCCTTCGCCTCGGTTTTCTGAACTGTGGAAGAGTTCCTGTCCAGTAGGTGCATGTCAAATATCGCACCTTTGGTTCCCTCGCTTTCTCTTACCTTCTCACAACCTCAGCCTCTCCCTTGTCTACTTTTTAGACCCTCGTCAGCGCACGTTTGATCGTCTCACCCGCCAACTTACCGCCAGTGGGCCTTTGGTGTGACTGGGAAGCCATTCCAGGGATGGTAGCGCCTCAGGGATCTCACGAGCCCTTTATCTCCCAGTGTACACTGCCCCCTCATTGATGTCCCCGGTAGACCCGCCTTTCCCTTTCGAAACTCCCAGACCATAGGGCCGATGTAGCCATTTTGTTCTGATAAACAATGGCACTCGCGGGCGATGCTTGTAGGTACTCAAGCTCAAGGCTGAGGATCTGAGTCACGTAATAATCACCATACATACTGATTTCCACGAGGCTTGCACCCGTCGAACATATTGACGCTGGCTACGTAAACCGACAACACATACTTCAAGTTTCTGTCTTTGTGATACTGGGCCCCTGCGAAATCCTCAGTGCTGGTCTAAGTGTGCATACTCAAGGTAATTTTTTTTTATCAAGTTCATGATATGGCGGAATGACGGTGCTTTAATCACTGTAACCTCAGTACGCTCGGGGGCATAGGAACTTTCCATCTACCTTTCAATTGACAGTGTTCATCCATTTTAGTTTGTGCCCCTTCTGGGTCCTCAGGCCTCCACTCCGAGGAACAAGCGCGCCCTGTTCACGGTGCCATCAAACTGTATAGTCCAGCTGTGAAATGAGCCGACGGATCACCGTGACCGCGTGCGAGGGAACCCTGATCGCAGGCCTACAGCTCCAACTAGGTTGTCAGCGAGCGATGCACCATGCATGCGTCCGATGACCGATGGTTTCCAAAGGTTTGGTCCACCTGTTCAACCGGCCGACGAAAGGCTCCACAAGCACATTCGAGTTACATCCCAAACGTCAGTTTCCCCACACTCTAAACCCAGTTAGGCCGAATGCTGTGTGGTTATAAATACTAGCTGACACCGCCAGATGACCTCTGCGGGAGCAAAAGGCGCCCGTGAAAATACCGCACATTGCAGTGCGATCGTGATGACCGTGGCGAGAAGCTGTTTGGGCCTTGCAGTGGTCGACTTTTCACTCGACTTTCATCAACTGTTCTGCTGGTAACAACCTTGTCCGGCCCATGCTCCCGTTCGCCCTCAAGGTTACCTGGTTTTGCCTCTCGTTGACAGGTAAGACGATAGCGCCGTGAGCGGAGAGGATGGCTCGTTGAACATATCCTGTGGTAGGCACGTTCGCATGTTGGATAGTGCTCTCTGCCTTTTCGCGGACCATTGGCAGTTACTGGGGGCCGGTGTTATATAGCATGTTTACGACGCTATTGCAAGGGGCGTTTTGTCTCGGTACGCACAACTGAATGATCACAAGGAACGCGTCACTGATGCACGCTCGCAGGGTTGATTTACGACATGAACCCACGTCATATGCCAAGGGCTTTTTGTGTCCGTGAGTGTCCCGATCTGCTTGGACCGGTCGCCGATTGAAGCATGAGATGTAGTCCAGACATTTGTCATTTATTATTCTGCGTGGTCACTTACGGGTGTTTGTGCTGCGTTCACGTTCGCCACGTCTAGCGCCGTGTTATGGCCTGCGTCGACGACACGGTCAGCGATGCTCGCATGGAAAAACGTATATTATCTTCCTATCCTGGCGTTTCCCCTCGTTTGCCTATCCATCTCGGTTCCAGTGCTGCTCCGTGTGGATGCCGTTCAACCGACGGACGACCTTCACTGCGATGCGAGCCACCCCGAATGGTAAGCGAGTCTAGCGAGGTAATGTTCCAAACATTAAATGTCATCCAGGGGTCGCTTCCTTGGGTATGCCGGGTTTCCGATCATCCTTAGCATCCCTTGCTTCTTCTTGTCCGTCGTCGCCGCTCGCCGGATACTTGAATTGCATCGCGTCAATCAACAGTTTCGCGATATGACCAGCGAAAGGATCGCCTCCGCGCCAGAGACACCAGCGGACCCGGTCAACTCGCTCGGTCGTGGGGTACTGGGTTCCGTCGACCCAGAGTCCTCCCCAAGATTTGGCGCGCTTTCCTCGCCGCAGAAACAGTCTGAAACATGGGCGACCTTGAAGCAAGAGGACGAGTCCGGTCCACAAAGGCAGATGGAGGAGATGATGATGTTGTCAAGTAAGCCGCCGGGTACGATCTAGGGTCTGCGACTAACCAACAACGTTAGCGACGTCAGCTACATCGCTTCCAAAGTCCAACCTTGCGACAGCCATTTGGCGGTTAATCTTGTTCCAACTGTGGGTCATGCCTGACTATTATAGCATTGGTTCTGCGATGCTGACATCACATGCCGGTGCAGAATGTTCTTTGTTACCCAGTGTCTTGCTGTGCTGTCGACGGTGATCGATGTTGTGCGGCATAGACCGAGACCGACGCCGTTTGGTTCGCAGCATGTCGCACTTGTTCTGGTGGGTTGGGCACCTGCAATCATTTTCGGTGAGTAGGTGGTGTTGCCACTGCACCGGATCGGGAACTGATCGACGAACGCGATTGCAAAGGCTACTTGCCAGCTGTGCGACGTCAAATGATGTTCTGGAAGAAATAATTTATTCAAAAGTATCCTTGTATTAGCTAGACGCCCGGAACAAGCGCGTGAATTGGGGAGGCGCCCGGCATTGAAAATCATGAATAAATTTGTACTGCGCAATGTGTCCCCAACAATTTGTAACCTGCGGAGCAGCACATGCACATTGACCCTCCGAAAAACTTGTACGCATTTTCTAGGTGACCACGTTGTGGCCACGTCTGATTTTGCTGGCATTGGGCCGTTCCTGGAGGGGTGATGAATTTTAAGAAAAAAAAAAGATGTGCGGAGGTGCACGTGTGTAATAGGTAAATTCCACCCCGAAGCGGCGGTAACCCCAAAGAATTTACAACGCCATAAAAACCCGGCAAACGCGCTGCGTCGTCTCTTGTCCTTGTCCTCCATGTCTTCGGTTCCTCCAGTCGGTTCGTCCCCGCCAGATATGGCGACCACCACGCCCGCCATCACGCCCAAATCCAAGTCCGTCGACACGTTGCGGTTCGTCGAAGACCCAGAGCACGTCCCCGTCGACGCCAACATCCCCGATAACTACGTGTCCTATACGCTCAAGCACCAAAAACCGCTCCCTCCGGTCACTTGGGAGAATGTCTTGCAGAACCTCAACTGGCTCCACGTCGGCATTCTTGGTTTGACCCCAGTGTTGGGGTTCATCGGCGCGTGCTTCACTCGCCTCCGATGGGAGACGGCTGTTTGGGCCGTCGTTTACTATTACATGACTGGCCTTGGTTGGTTTTGTTTTTCACTATTTCTTTCGGCTTGAAGGTCGTTGACATCGTGCTTGTTAGGCATCACCGCTGGCTACCACCGTCTTTGGGCTCACCGCTCTTATAACGCGTCTCGACCTCTGCAATACGCGCTTGCAATGGTCGGTGCTGGTGCCGTCGAAGGTTCCATCAGATG
>JBBPMD010000812.1:0-13400 GCA_038090095.1 Zangia roseola | reverse complement strand
GTATTAATAATAATAATAATAATCAACCATATCTCACTTATTCTTTGGCTAATCCTCTTGACTAAACAGTTTATCCAAGTCAGATTCACATGTCATTGACCATAGAATAATAATGAATTTAAAATTGTGAATGTTCAAGATAAGAGTAAGGCTTAGTAGGAGCTGGGATCAGTAGAAGAGCAAGGATTAGTATATATACATCTAGTACAACTGACCCTCTGACAAACTAATCAACAAAACTACCAACACCATTTAGGCCATAGCATGGGTATATCCAGGGTATCTGAGATTGTACCCATACCCATACCCACCCATACCCCTATGCATGATATGGCCACAATGATCATAGGTTTGGGTGTGGATATGAGAAAATGGTCCCATACCCATACCCACCTATACCCATCCTGCCCTAGCTATGCAAGACATGGCCATAAAGATCTTTAAACAAAGTATCAGCAATGATGGAATGACCGGTCTCGGACATCAGCCATCTTGAGGCCCACTATATGGGTCTAGAATACTTTTGGATTCTTGCTACAATGAAGGCCGAGATTGAGGAACATTACCATGCCCTCACTTACACAGAACCTGTGCTGGAACAGTCCACTGAGTCTAGAACATGATCAGCATGTGAAACCATGTGGAAGGAGGAGTGGTGGAATGGCATTGCTCGCCACCTCCTCCATCCTGAATCCCCTT
This sequence comes from Zangia roseola, assembly GCA_038090095.1. Classification (NCBI taxonomy): domain Eukaryota; kingdom Fungi; phylum Basidiomycota; class Agaricomycetes; order Boletales; family Boletaceae; genus Zangia; species Zangia roseola. The sequence continues at coordinate 12,701 of JBBPMD010000812.1, read as the reverse complement.
GCCAAAGCCTTAGCAGCATCCTTGCACTCCTGCAAGAGACCAACTTTGAAGGTGGGATTTGTGCCAGCTCTGAATTCCACAATACTTTAGTACAAGGAGGATATGGGGGACATTGCTGCTGTATTGGTCATGGACTCGGATGCCCAGATGGACAGACACCTGTAGTGTTTTCTTTTTCTTGTCGGTACCTACATTTTTACAATACATTTTGACGAAGTCACTACTGTCTGTGTGCACTGTCCAACTTCTCATGTGTGTGCATTGTCCCCCAGTCTCAATATGTGCATATAGGGTCTCTCAAATTGTGCGTGTGTCAGAATTTCATATTCTTCTTCACATTTTTCACATTTTATATTTCACATAATGACATCATCATCATTCTTCCTTATCATTCGTACCTCATGATGTCATACCCTTTACCACAGAATACCATAGAATATTATGGAACATTCTCAGAATATGCCGAGCATAGCTTTGTAGTAGTACATATGTATATATATGTCATACTTTCATATATGTTTCCTTAGTCTTGAAATTGATTACTATTCATGATTACTATTGGGACTATAAACTCTTCCTTTACGATCAGGTCTCACTTCAAGGCTTGGTTGTTTCCTTTCTTGTTAGGCTTCATTTTGAGGTCTGACATTATTTCAAGTGAAACACACACTCAAAGGAAGAGCGTATGACAAGTGGAGTAGTGATGAAGTGGTTTGCTCAACTGATGAAGTGAGGAAAAGAACAAGTAAATTTGACTGGAGTGTTACGACAGTCTACATAGGTTTATATACTACTGAATTCGTTTGTACATGTTTGGTGTAGGGCATAGGGTAGAGATAAGAGATCATAATGCCATTGGCTAAGTATCATCATGAGTCATAGAAGCGTACACTGCCTTAAGGGCTGTGCGAGTGAGTCATAGATAAGGCGCATAGCCTTCGTGGTCATGAGGTCTGGAATTTATCCTATTGGACGGTAGGTCCGGAGGCTGTTCATAGTGTGGCAGCCAATAGGGTTGTGTTCCGAGCATAGGTTTTGCATGAGGCGAAACACGTGTAAGTCACGTGACTTCTAAAAGGTGAATTTGTCGAAGAGCGTTGTTCTGCTAGTGACAAGTGTTCAAGAATGAGCATGAGGGTCGAAGAAGATAGGGGCTTTGAGAGTGTTTGTAACATCAAGACTACTCTTCGCTATTTGTCACATCAGTAATTTTACATGTTACTAATTGTGCTAAATGTTATCTAATTTCAGCTAATTGCAACTTTTGTCATCTTTTTGTGCTTGCATGCGCTTGTGAAGCAGTTGCTTAGTTGAATTAGACAAGAAAAGATTACTAAAGCCATAATAAACGACAATTTGCATAATGTAAAATTACTGATACACCTCAATGCCTAGCTCTCCTCCATTTCAGCACACTTTGTGTTGGGACCTTTCCTCTTACTCTTTCATTGTTTCCTTCCTCGTACTCTTTCATTGTTTCCTTCCTCCATACTTGCCTAGTTAGCTCTCTTTGAGCGACCTAGTTCCTACCTGCTTGCATATATGTGGTTCCCAGCATTAAGGGCCTGGTTCTCTTCAAACCTACACTCTACAGTGGATCAATATCTGCCCCTACAGAAAGGGATCTATTCTGAAAGAGGAATAAGCCCCTTGTCTACAGTATCTTCAGATAGTTGGCATCTGTGGAGCCATAGAGGCCATAGCATAGCAGGGCCTGATAACCCCAACCTGTTTGCATGATTACAGGAACCCTGTTACATCATAATCATTGATTGGGAGTCAAATAATCTAGAACTAAATTGTTCCAATCATGATGTACCAGATTTAATCGACACTGAGGATGATGATGATGAGTACCCAGAGTGTACTTGTGCATGGAAAGAGGGTGATCATATCTTCATGGTCAATTTAAACACAATGGCAACAGATCTTGATATCCAGTATAAGACAAAACAGTACACCAGAACCTTTGAAGAATCAGTCCCAGAAACGTACCATGAATTTAAGGACATTTTTGAACCAAAAATCAAAGATGAATTGCCACCATGGAGACCATGGGATCACACAGTCGAACTTGTTCCAGGAGATCACAAGATCGATGGAAAGATCTATAATCTATCACCAAAAGAACAAGAGGAAAATCTTAAGGCAGGAAAGATTAGACCATCAAAATCATTGTTTGCTTCATTGTTCTTCTTTGAAAAGAAGAAAGATGGCAAATACCAACCAGTCCAAGATTATAGAAAGCTAAATGAGATTACCGTAAAGCATCAGGATCCATTACCGCTTATCTCCAAACTCATTAATAAATTACAAGACACCCATTACTTTACAAAACTAAATATTCATTGGGGCTATAACAATATTCATATGAAAGAAGGAGATGAATGGAAAGCAGCATTCAAGACAAGTCAAGGATTGTTTGAACCACTAGTAATGTTCTTTGGATTGACAAATTCACTTGTGACATTTCAAACAATGATGAACACGGTGTTCAGAGATTTAATAAACAAAGGAGATGTCCTAATCTATATGGACAATATCATCATCTTTACAAAAACCATCAAAGAACATCATATACTAGTGCAAAGAGTGTTACAACGATTATGAGATCATAAGTTGTATTTAAAACATATGAAATGCAATTTCGACATGAAAGAAGTCAAATATCTCAGATTAATTGTATCACACTAACAAACAAAGATGGACCCCACAAAGGTCACCAGAGTATGAGAATGCCTGGTCCCCATCAACAAAAAGACAGTTAGAGGATTCTTAGGATTCTTGAACTTTTATCGACAATTTGTAAAAAATTTTGTCATGGTTGCAAAACCCTTAAATGCTTTAACTTTGAATAAAAAGGAATTCAAATGGATGGCAGAATGTGAAGAGTTGTTTGACAAGCTGAAAGAAGCTATTATGACAGGACCAGCTCTTGCAATACCAGGAAATAAAGGACAGTTCAAGGTAGAAATGGATGCGTCTGTCAAAGGCCTTGGAGCTGTATTGTCACAGCTACAAGAGGATGGAAATTTCCACCCCATAGCATACATATCAAAATCACTTAGTGCACCAGAAAAGAATTATCACACAGCAGATCTGGAAATGCTAGTGATTATACATGTACTAAAGGAGTGAAGACACCATCTGATCAATGCAGATGAGCTGTTTGAAATCTGGACTGATCACAAGAATTTGGAATTCTTCCAAAAACCTCAGGATCTCTCAAAAAGACAAGTGAGATGTAGTGAAATACTTCAACAATATCACTTTAAAATCATTCATTGATCTGGAAAGACAAATCCTGCTGATCCTTTATCGAGATGACCTGATTTTGATCCAAATGAAGAAGATCAACCGAAAATCTTGTTATCGGAAGATCTTGTCATAAACCAATTCATCCTTCTCCAGTGGAAAATGTGAAATGGAAAGATAAGATCTTTGTGACTGAAAATGACAGAGAGAATGTCATTAATAAGCACCACAATCATCCATTAAGCTGACATCCTGGAATAAAGAGAACCTATAATCTACTAAAAGTGGAACATTGGTGGCCTATGATGTATAAAGATGTTGAAAGATACATAAAAGGATGTGATAAATGCCAATAGACAAAGAATGCGACATCAGCTAGTAAAATGCCATTGCATCCAAATGCAATACCACCCTATCTGTGACATATCATATCAGTCGACATCATTGGTCTTTTACTACAATCAGATGGTTATGATGCTGTGCTCACTGTTGTGGATCAATTCTCAACAATGATATGGATCTTTCCAGTCCAAACTACAATAATGGCTGCAGGAGTGGCTAAAATTAGGATGGAACAAGTGTTCAAGTTCCACAGAGCCCCTAAAAAGGTTATTTCTGATCAAGGGTCAAATTACATCTCGTCCTTCACAAGCAAATTGTATAAAAGACTTGGAATCAAACAGAACACCTCAACTGCATATCACCCACAAATGGATGGTCAGACAGAAAGAAAGAATACAGAGACAGAACAATATCTCCATATATATGTCAACCATCAACAAACAGATTGGGTCAATTGGCTCCCTATGTCAGAGTTTGCACACAATAATACAACATCATTGGCAATAAAATCTACCCCCTTTCTCTTAAATTTCAGACAAACACTGAATATTTAGATTATTGCTAAAGAGAAAACACCAAAAAATGAAGTTCATGAAGCTCATGAGCAAAACCTGAAATACTGTGAAACTTGCCCTCAAACATGCAGCAAACAATATGAAAAAGTACTATGATTGAAAGGCTAGAACACCTATCAAATACAAAAAAGGAGATCTAGTACTTCTCAATGCTACAAATATCTGTACAGAACAACCTTTGAAAAAGTTGAACCACAAAAGATTTGGTCCATTTAAGGTTGAAAGTAAAATCAGATCAGCATTGTTACAAACACGCCCATAACCCCTATCTTCTTTGACACTTATGAACATTCCCCTATTCATATGAACACTTATGATTTCTCTTACTTCCTCACTTTCTAGATCACATGACTAGCATGTGTCTACCTCATGTCAAGGCTATGTTGAACTTCTTGGTAAACACCCACTTAGAACCAATAACTAGGTGATCCTTGGGATGATCAACAAGAGTCCATGTCCCATTCGTTTTCTGGGCAGCTAACTTGTCCACAGTGGCATGTCTCCACTCCACAGCATCATCTCAAGTCATGGCATCCTTGAGTGATCTAGGATGAGCGGAATTCATAGCAAAACAGTGGGTCATGTCCGCTTCCTCGTCATCAGAGTCATCCAAGTCATGGAACAGCTGTGCTGGGCTTAGCTTCCACCATTCATGTGGTCGCTGGCGATTTCTGCAAGGTAAATGAGCTCCAATGCTGACTGGACTGGGTGCTGGTTCTGGAGCTGGCTGAGGGATAACAGGCTCCTCAGGGAGCGGTCCGGGAACTGCTATCTGTGTATGGGGTTCTACATCCTGATCATCATCATCGACAGGAGGAAGAGGGGGTGGAGGCGCCCCCCCAGGAGGTAGAATCTCAAGCATATCTACCAGATCATCGACCTCTTCTGATTCATCACCATGTGGTGCAATGTAGGGATCAATGCAAGCAAGATTGGGTATTGGTTGTCCTCTGGAGGCGAGCGAGGGGTGCTCATCGAAATCAGCTCATTCTGAGATGATGGTGTGCTTTGTGGTGGGGTTGTAAAATTTCCAGCCTTTGTAGCCATCTGGGTATCCTATAAACATACATTTTTTGTACTGTGGACGGAGAGCCTGGCATTTGTCCTTCTGTAAATGGACATAGGCAGTGGATCCCCACACACGAAGGTGAGAGACGTCTGGTTTGCATCCATGCCATCGCTCGAAAGGAGTCTTGCACTGGCAGTGTCCCAGCTTGTCGCAGAACGAACATGGCGCATTGGGAGTGCATGAACAGCCAGAAGATGACATCAAGAGCGCAGAGTCTGCAGGAATGGTGTGGATGGTATCAGGGCGAGGGCAACAATTGATTTCCTTGGTTTGGAATGCAGCTTTGACCTTGTCCTTTGTCAACAGCTGGGTGTACAGCTGGAGTCCTCTGTCAGAAACTAAGGAAAGCGAAGACAGAGGAACTCCGACAGCTATGTAGTGCGAAACAATAGCAAACAATGTGCCACCTTGTGGCACAACATCTAAATAGGGTAATAGAACGAAAATATGCGAAGTGCACAATCAGAAAGCTAACACACCCCTGTGATTGTGCATCTATGCAAACTGAAGCTATGTGGGAGTGAATGAAGAAAGTCCGAGCAAAGAACAGAAATGCTGAACTTTGACTCAAGGCAATGCCTTGGTCAACAGATCAGCAGGCATATCAAAAGTAAGAATGAAATGAGGCAAAATAATGCCTTTGTCAACAATGTCTTGAAGCCAGTACCACCGAAGATCTAAGTGTTTCATCCTACCATGGTGTTCAGGATGTTTGGCCACCTGGATCGCTGACTGGTTGTCCATATGAAGGGTGGAAGGCCCAGTCGCCTCGAATCCAATCTCCTGCAACAGCTTTCACATCCAAACGATCTCCTTGCCAGCTTCGCACGCTGCGACATACTCCGCTTCGGTAGTAGACAGTGCGACAATGGTCTGGCGCTTTGACATCCAGGAAACAATGCCAGTACCGATTTTGACGATATATGCGCTGGTAGAGCATCCAGAGTCCTTGCAACCGCCGTGGTTCGCATCAGAATAGGCCTGGAATAGCTGGGAAGAGGTGGGATCAGGAGCATAGGTGATGCTGAAGGTGAGCGATCCCTGAATGTAGCGAAAGAGGTGCTTAATCGCATTCCAGTGTGCTACACCTGGATCTGAGGTGAATGAGGCAAGTTGCCCTACAGCGAAGGCAATATCTGGCCGAGTAGTGCAGGACAGGTACTGCAATGAGCCTATGGCACCCCCATAATCTACAGAATGCATGACAGTGCGCTCCTCTGCTGTTTTGGGGCTCTGATCACACGAAAGGCACAGTCCGGGCTCCATCGGTGTCATGACAGGCTTGCAATCGGCCATATTGAAGCAGGAGAGCATTTCAACACAGTACTGGCGCTGGGAGATGGTGAGGGAGCACTTTTGATGATCACAATCGATCTTAATGCCTAAGATCTCTATGGTAGGGCCAAGATCGTGCAATTTGAAGTGTTTGTGAAGATCCTCGATCGCCTGCTTGATAGCATCAAGAGATTTCGATGCGAAGGTCATATCATCGACAAAGACAGGTAGGATGATCTGTACATCACCTCGGACGAAGATGTAGACAGCAGCATCAGAATAGGTCTAGGTGAAGCCCAAAGACTCCAAAGTGGTGCGCATTTTGTGATTCCAGCCACCCTGTCGTGTCCCATACAGCGCTTTCTTGAGCAAACAGACAGTCTGCTTGCGATCTCCCTCCTCAAAGCCCTCTGGCTGTTCCATATAGACGTCGCATTCCATTTCGCCGTTCAAATAAGCGTTGGAGACATCCACGGACCATAAGTGAAGGTCATGGATGGCAGCGAGTGCGAGGATGACACGGAGGGTAGGTAGTGTTATAACAGCTGCACAGGGCGACTGGAGTTCGATGTAAGAGACTATAAATTGGGTGTCTGATGCGACCACATACCTGGAGTTCGATGTAAGAGACTGAAGAAGTCATTACATCGAACTCCAAGGCTAAATACACTGAGTAGATACACTACCAAATAGCCAAGTGGCTGAAACTCTAAGTAAGTGTGACAAAGCAAATAGATAGGGATTGAAGCGCAATCAATGCAGCTAACAGGTAGACGCACTGTGGGAGCAAAAACCTCGAGGTATTCGAGTCCAGGATGTTGTGAGAAGCCCTGAGCGACCAGACGACCCTTGTATCGCTCAAAGGAGCCATCAGCACAATACTTCTTGGTAAACACCCACTTAGAACCAATGATTGGGCGATCCTTGGGGTGATCCACAAGGCTCCATGTCCCATTCGTCTTGTGGGCAGCAAGTTCGTCTAAAGCGGCCTGTCTCCACTCCACAGCGTCGTCGCGCTTCATGGCATCTCTGAAAGACCTGGAATGCACTGTATTCGTCGCAAAACAGTGCGCTGTGTCGGCTTCCTCACTATCAGAGTCATCTGAGTCGTCCGTCAGCTGAGCTGGACTGAGTTTCCACCATTCGCGCGGTCGCTGGCGAGTTCGCCGTGGTAAGCGTGCTCCGATGCCAATAGGACTATGCACAGGCTCGGGCGCAGGTGGTGGTGTCTCAGGTGTGACTGGCAGTGGCTGAGGCGTTGCAACTGGTGTATTGGGTTCTGACTCCTGTTCCTCAGCAGGACCAGGCGCCCCCCCAGGATGCAGAACCCCAGGAGCCTCAGACTCGTCGTCATCGCCAGCATCGTCGGTATCTGGCGCAATATAGGGACGGGATGTGGTCGCATTGGGTGGTGTGGAAGTGGGCGAAGATATGTTAGTTCGCTCGTCGAAATCAGCACGTTCTGAGATCATTGTGCGCTTGGTAGTAGGATTGTAGAACTTCCACCCCTTGTAGCCATCCGGGTACCCTATGAAGACGCACTTATCATAGTGAGGGCGCAGAGCGCTGCGCTTATCCTTCTGGATATGGACATAGGCGGTCGAACCCCAGACTCGGAGGTGGGAGACATCAGGTTTTCGTCCATGCCACAGTTCGTAGGGAGTAGCGTCGTCCAGAGCGGCTGTAGGGCATCGATTCCAGACGTGAACCAATGCAGCGAGTGCTTCGCCCCAGAAAGACATGGCTAGGCCAGATTCCTTGAGCATCGCTGTAATTCGCTCGGAGAGAACACGATTCGCTCGTTCAGCTACTCCATTCTGCTGAGGACGAGCTCGGACGGTGTGCTGGCGCTCAATGCCACACTCGGTCGTGAATTTGAGCATGGCATTGCTCATATACTCGCCTCCCTTGTCGTCTCGCAAGGTCTTTATCTTTCGCTCACTCTGGTTCTCTGCAAACGCCTTAAACTGCTTGAATGCCTCAAAAACGTCCGATTTGGCGCGAATTGGCAGTACGAAGCGAAAGCGAGAGTAGTCATCGATGAATGTAACCCAGTAGCGAAAGCCAGAGAAGGTTGGGTAGGGTACTTGGTGGACATCCGAGTGCACGAGTTCTAGAGGGCGGGTAGAGCGAGAGGACGAGCTAGGGAATGGATTTGCGCTCATTTTGCCAGCCAGGCATGGTTCACAGATAGGATCTGGCGAAGCTTTGCTGTCAAGCTTGAGACCAGTTACCATATTGCGCTCAGAGAGGAGTTTGATGTCCCCAATGTTGTGATGAGCGAATCTGCGGTGCCAAAGCGATATATCGAGTGGTAAGGTGGTCGCTGGGTGTGCATACTCGGTCACAGGCTCTGTTGTACCATCCAAAAACGCGGCATTGTGGCTGTTGTGTTGGGATTTGGCATTCTGTCCATTTCCATAGTGGTGTCTATCACCACCACACTTGATATAACCAGTCTTGTGTTGGCACTAGCACCCAGGCCAAATAGCTCAGTGGTTAGAGCACCTGGTATACACCCAGGAGGTCGCTGGTTCAATTCCAGCTCTGGTTGCATTTTCATAACATATACCAGGTGCTCTAACCACTGAGCTATTTGGCCTGGGTGCTAGTGCCAACACAAGACTGGTTATATCAAGTGTGGTGGTGATAGACACCACTATGGAAATGGACAGAATGCCAAATCCCAACACCTCATACATATGTGTCACATTGATATGCACAATGAACAAGGAATGTCGATTGAGGTATAGAACAGCTAACAAATTGTTCCGAAGCTCTGCAACATGCAGAACATTCAACAACTCAACTGCTTGACCGCTCTTCCCATTAATGACTGGGTGCAACACCACTGACCTGATCCCAGTGGAATAGACAATAGTATTGTCTGTGAGCTTGATTGCAACGTGTTTGGGGGTATAATTTCGCAACCAGTGATGATGGGGGGTCATATGAGAAGTGGCACCCGAGTCTACATTCCAATCGTGGTCAACATCGAGTAGGAGCGGCGGCGAGAAGGGGTCAGAGGGGTTGGAACGCAGACTTGCATTGCCTGTGCGTTTGGCGATGTTCTCAGAGCTGTTGGGGCTGGCAGTGGCTGCCTGTGCTTTCTCCCCCTTCTTCTCTTTCTACTTGTTCGTCTTGTAGTAGTTCTTCGCTCACTGGAGCGATTGGCAATCGCACTGGCAGTGCCCTGGCCTCTTGCAGAACAAACATGGTGTATTTTGGGTGCAACCACAGTGCTTTGACTGCATGGACAGTGTGGAGTCGGCAAGAGTGGTGGTGAGGGCATCAGAGCGTGGACGACGGTTGATTTCCTCGGTCTGGAACATTGCTTTGACCTTGACTTTGTCTAAGTCGGTCAAGAGGGCGAGGGAGGAGATAAAGTGGTTGTAATCAGCGCCCAAGGAGCAAATCATTGCCATGCAGGTCAATTGATCATCCAGTTTGCTGATATCGAATGTGGAACTGCAAAGGTCCTTCATTCGAAGCATGGACTCTTCAACTCAAGTTGCAAGCGCAGGCAGGGACTCGTCAGGCCACTTCCTGATGTTGAAGAACTCATCATAGGCGATGAAGCGACTGCTGGCCTTCTGCTGTATGAAAACATCTCTGAGCGCTGCCCAGGCCTTTGTGGGATCATCCTGAGTCACTCGGATTTGGACTCGCTGCTCTGGAGTGATGTTGAGCATCAGCTCGCCTGCTGCCTTGTCCTGTTTGACATCCCAAGCGGTCTGCTCAGTGCCGGAAGCGGTGGGTCGAGTCTTCTTTCCATCAACGAGTCTCCAGATCCCTTTGGAATGAAGTAGGGCCTTCATTTCCTCACTCCAAGTGACATAGTTAGTGGGACCCAGTGAGCGACTGGATGTGATGTGAGTGTGACTGGTGTTCTGTGGACATGGTGGGGTGGATGGGGAGTGTAGGAGCAGAATAGAGTGAATTGGAGCGATGCAAAGATGGAGGAAGCGAAGATGAGTGAGAAAGTGGATGTAGTGGGGTTTCTACTAAGCGAAAATTCTAAGGAAAGTGATGACAGAGGAACTCCGACAGCTAAGTAGTGTGAAACAACTGCAAACAATGTCCAAAAGAAGCCATATAGCGAAAATGCACACAATGTACAATCAGAAAGCTAACATAAACTAGGTGTGTAACAAAGGTAAACAATCAGCCACAAGTGTGGCGCAATATCCAAATCTAATACATTGGCTAAAATACGCCAAGTGTGCAATCAGAAAGCTAACACTACCTGCCCTCTGGAACTTGTGCACTCGGATGTCCACCAAGTGCCCTACCCCACCTTCTCTGAATATTGCTACTGGGTCACTTTCATAGACGACTACTCTTGCTATTGCTTCATGCTCCCCATTCCCGCCAAATCAGACGTCTTTGAGGCATTTAAGCAGTTCAAGGCGTTTGCAGAGAACCAGAGTGAACAAAAGATAAAGACCCTGTGAGATGACAAGGGAGGTGAGTACATGAGCAATACAATGCTCAAGTTCACCACTGAGTGTGGTATAGAGTGCCAGCACACAGTGCGAGCCCATCCACAGCAGAATGGAGTCGCAGGGTGAGCTAATCATGTCCTCAGTGAGCACATTACTGTCATGTTGAAGGAGTCAGGCCTAGCTATGTCACTCTGGGGCAAAGCACTCGCTGCACTGGTCCATGTGTGGAATCGATGCCCTACAGCCATTCTGGATGACGCTACTCCCTACGAACTGTGGCATGGACGAAAACCTGATGTCTCACATCTCCGAGTCTGGGGTTCCACTGCTTATGTGCATATCCAGAAGGACAAGCATAGCGCCCTGCCACCTCATTATCACAAGTGTGTCTTCATAGGGTATCCAGATGGCTACAATGGGTGGAGGTTCTATAATCCCACTACCAAGCACACCACCATCTCAGAATGTGCTGATTTCGATGAGCGCACCTCTGTATCTACACCTGCCCCTACACCACTCTGTGAAATGACATCCTGTCCCTATATTATGCCAGACACCAACAATGGTGGTGAATGTTATGCTAAGCATAGAACTGAGACAATCTTTGGAGGTTTTGATTGGAAGGTTCCAGGCGGAACAGTAGGATGAACGATAGGGTCTTGATAACAACTTCCCAAGTTGCTCAGAGTGAGTCTTAGAACTACACTTGTATTGCGTAGAACTAGCTGGGGAACTACTGTACAGGTCATCGGGTATTTATAGGAGCTTGGATGGATACATGGGGAAACTAGTTGAAAGAGCTCGACGGAGGAGAAGGATGTCCTTAGAGACAAGAAGGGAACATAAGAGAGGTTAGACATAAGGGGAACGGAGTTCCACTTCTAGGAAAGGAAATGTACTTCATAAGGAAGTTAGCACATCAGGAAGTTCTGAAAGTGGATGTGTTAATGTATCCCAATGAAGGCTAGAATGAGAGAGACCAAAGGAGTAGAAAGGAGACGCTGAAGGAGGTCCATAGGAAAGGATCATTCCAGGTAAGGAAAGAGGGGTGATGTCATCGTAGTAAGAGTCAAAAGACATAGGGGATGCTCGCCAAGATTATTCTGGAAGTTCTGTTGGTACTTCTGTGGTTTGCTTCCAGAGGATCCGGATTTTCTGTAACAGTGAAGACGATGAGTCTGAGGCTCCTGCGATTCTAAATCCTGGGGCGACGCCTGGTTGTGCTGAGGAACAGGATTCAGAACATATGTAATACACCAATTGCAGCACCTCAACCACTTCTGGTCGCACCAAAGACACCACCACCTGCTCCTGAGCCAATACACAACTGAGTCCCATTGGCATTGGGGTGCGCTTGCTGAAACAACTCAGAAAACGTTGACTGAAAGTTGTGTAGTGGAAGTGGTAAAGAGGTTTGCTAGTCAAGCTTTGAGAGCGAAGAAGACAAGTAAACTTTGTTAGAGTCTACTGCCGCTAGTTGCATGGTATATATACTACTATACATTGTGTGTGTCTATTTGGTCTAGGGTGTAGGGTATAGATAAGAGTTCTTAACGCCATTGGCTAAGTATCATAATGAGTCATGAGAAGTATACTGCCTTGGTAGGCTGTGCGAATGAGTCATAGATACAGTGACTTCCAAAATTGAGTCAATGTTTTCAGGTTTTGGAGTATTAGGTATATAACTCAGGGACATCAACAAATAGAGGCAAGGTATAAGTGGGTCCCTGAGTGTGCCTG